>JZKD02S1593104.1:159253-183408 GCA_000966675.3 Picea glauca
GCCTTGAGTTGGGATCAGCTTGAGGATAGGGTCCTGGTGGGACCAAAAGCGATCCAAGAAATGGAAGATCAAATAAAAACTATAAGACAAAGGATCAAGGAAGCACAGGATCAACATAAGAGTTATGTTGATGCACATTGTGTCGACTATAGTTACGATGTTGGCAATCGAGTATTCTTGCGGGCAAAACCGCATAAGATTTCGATCAATTTTGGAAATGGTGCTAAACTATATCCTAGGTTCATGGGATCCTATGATATTGTGGAAAGGAGAGGGTCGTGGCCTATTGACTAGCCTTTCCTGATCCTTGAGGCATATGCACGATGTCTTTCACGTCTCTGTTTGAGACATTATGTTAGTGATCCTACACATGTTTTGACTTGAGTACCTTGCAGGTATCGGATGAGGGTGTTCTCACGGCTGAGCTAATCCGCATCCTGGACCATTGCATTCGACATATACAACGTCAAACAGTAGATCATGTCAAGGTTCAATTGGAAAAATATAGTCTGCACTCAACGACCTGGGAGGATGCATATGATATGCGCCAGCAGTTTCCATTTTTATTGATAGATAGACTTATGACACTATGATACACTTTATTTTGGCACTTATATATTGTGAAACTTCGGGATGAAGTTTAAAACAAGAGGGGGTGTATGTAACATCTCTCTCTTGCATGCACTGATCAAACTTATTCTTTGAGGACACTTGCTTGCAAGTGATCTAGATTATTATACTATTGGTCGTTTGATTATGATTATGAGACATTATGAATATATGATATGTTAATTTTTTGTATTCCCATAGACAAGTGTTATTGACAAGGAAAAAGAGGGAAACTTAAAAGAAATAGGAAACTTAAGGAAAAAGTTGAATGTCTAACTTAGTAAGGAATCTTGCCTTGGGAACTTGCTAATTATGAACTCAACTAGGAATTTAGTAAGGCGTAAGTCATTTAATATTTGTAAGGGAATATTGGGACACCAAGGAGCATTTTTAGGAATGCTTTTAGGTGCGTGAGGGAAATATGAATATTTAATTAATTAATAAAATTGATTTTCTGGTGCAACTAGGGGATGGGTGACATGTGTATGGGGGAGGTTTTTCGAAATTAATTAACTGAAAAAGGAAATTAATGAGAATTTGGGAAACTAATTACTTAAAAATATATATAAAAAGGATGGAGGAAAAGGAGTATGGATATCTTCTTGTTGCGTAACGTTACGCTGTTGAATTTTTACCTTGACTGAACTTTCTCTTGTGGGAGTTGGGATACCCATCTCGGGTAATGAGTGGTAGCTAGACCTTGTGAGGTGAGATAGGTGCTAGTTGTCCTCTGGTATTGTGTGCATGGCCCCTTTATGGCTCGGGGGGCTCGGGGGAAAGAAGAGTACCCCTAGCATTAGCTAGGAGGTACTGGTGAGGTCACATCGGTTGGAAAGCAGGATATGGAAGGAGCGTGTGCAGGACAATAACTTCGGAGCATTTGCGATTAAGGTACGCCTATTAAAGTTGCTACTTGCAATAAAATTTAATTTACACATGTTGTTTTTCTGTGCTCGGTTGAAGATTTCATTTCCATGAGATTTCTTGCACCTGCTTTCCTATGATATTAGTAATCCCTTTGCTCGTTCTATTCTGAATTGATTTCCCATGGAGAACCCCACTTTTGATTGCAATGACTTCTCTGTGTTTTTTTTATTAATGCGAAGAAAAACTGAGTTTTTATATTCTATCCATTATCCCGTTAGTTATTAGTCTATGCCTGAGCGGTCAACCAGGAGTCGAATCGAAGGTCGTCACTCCGGTGTTTAAATACCTATAGATTCGAATGCCCTGTTTTCCTATGCATGGATAATAAGTGAAGAATAAATTCGCCCAACCATCTATCCCTTACTTATCTCTGCATTTTTCTCTTATGATTAATCTCTAATCCTTGCGCCTCCTTATGAATGAGTATCTCAGTGTTTTATTGATTGACTATCTCTGCATTCCTTTGAATGATTACCTCTGTCTTTCCTTGAATGATCAACTTTGCGTGTCTTGGAATGTTTAAACTTTGTGTTGAATGATTAATATTTGTGTTTCTATGATTGAGTACCACTGCGTTTTGAATGGTAAATTGTTTAATCTCTGCATTATATTACTCACCATTATGAATTAGTACTCTGCATTTTTAATTTCTTATACTTGATAATCTCTGCTTGTTGAACTTTGAACCCCAGCATTTTGAGTGGGAAAAATATCTGTGTTTTTAATGAACCACGATTTACCCAGTTTTTAGTGAACCACTAATTTACCAGTGATTTCTTTGTTGCTTTACCTGCATTTGATGAACTATGAATTACCAGTGATTTCATTATCATTATTGACTTTGATTTAATTCTCCTTATTGACTATGATTTAATTAATGTATAGACTGCGATTTCATTAATATATTGACTGTGATTTCCTTAACATATTGTCTGCGATTTACCTTTAGTGACAACAATTTACATATTGACTGTGAAATACATGTAGTGACTGCAATTTACATTTATTGGCAACGATTTTTATAAATGAGTGATTTTATAAAAGAGCGATTTAATTATATGTGAATTGTTTTCAGCGAATTATATTAAGCTAATCTGAATTTAGACAACAATTTTATATTTTAGGACAGTAAATTATATAGACATCAAATTTGTATTTCATGTTTTATATTACCCAACGATTAATATTGAAGCGATTAATATTCTTCAAGTCTGGTGATGGTTAATTCTAGCTAGCGGTTGCCTAGCCAAGGTAGCACCTTGGGCATTTTCTGGGCATTATACACAACAAATTTCACCCAGTTTTTAACTCAACTAATATCTTGTTTTTGACTCAGCGATTTCCATTATTTAACTCAACAAATATTATATTGATAACTCTGGGAAATTCTTTTAATCAGACAACAATGGTACTTTTAACTCTACGATTTCCCTTTAAATGGACAACAATGGCATATTTTGACTCTGCGAATATTTAATGGATAGACATTAGTATCTCTGTGTTTGGTTAGACAGCATTATATTTGCGTTTGGAAAGACAACGATATCAATGCTATAGTTTAAAGGACAACGATTGTGTTTTCCTTGTTAAAGGACAACGTGTCTATCTTTAGTATGTCTTCGTTTTTAGCACTTGTTGTATGACAACGTATTATATGTTATAGTGTATTAATGGGTTAGACAACTACCTATGTTAGACAATGTTTTATTTAGTAGACCACATTAAGGATGGTTGACTACATTTTTTTAATAGAAACAATATCATGTGGTTAATAGACAGTGATACCACTCTTTTGGTAGACAACATTATCTTATATTATTAGACAACAATAGCATATAATTGTTAGACAGTGAATTAATATTGCATTTTCAAGGTGAACAAACCTCACATAAAACTTCTTCATAATGGAACTTTTAATCAAAATTTTTACTTACACTTAAATACCTTAACTAACACACCCTTTTAAGTGAATTGAACTTTGAATAAAATAAAAGTAGATTGTTATAGAAAATAATAATTTTTATTAATGTTAAATGATGCAAAAGTTTTAAGATTTATTGATTTTTATTAAACATAATAGGATTATCATTTGTTAGAAAAGAGTTATAATGTTGAATTAATAGGATGTTTTAGAAATAATGGTTTATTGGCGTAATAGTTTAATATCTTGTGCAAGATTAATGGTCGAGGGATTAGTAGTTTTTTAGCTAAAACAATTAATAGTTTAATAGTAATTGGCTACTATGCGCCTTATGCCTGAAGTAGAGTTGTAAAGGGTGGTTGGTCACAGTCGTTTCACCACACGAGTTGCCTTGTAGGAATCAAGAATCCTTCAGTCACTTGTGCAATTTAATTTTGAGTGATTTCACCATGCGTCTTGTCGAATTGTTGCTTGGGTGCATGGGTATAGTCTTCTTGTATTCTGATAGTTAGTTTGGTATCCTAGCGCATTAGATTTTCTTGGGTTATTGGTATAGATATGTCGTGTTGCACCTTGGTTCCTGTCATGCCTATTTCTTGTAACAACATGATTCCTGATGAGGGGATCATCACGTGCCCTGATGGATAGATGAGAATGATAACCTGGTCAGAGTCTTGTGCTTCCCGATGTGGGTGTCTGTCATTGTAATTAATGTTGGTACTTGGTTCTGTAACACCTCAATGTGTTTGGTTTTGCGTGCCTTAGAGGTTTTCTAGTTACTAGCCATCAAATCATTGTGTCAATCTTTTGATGTTGTCCTTTAGCTTGTATGCGTTTTCTTGCTTATGTTGGGCTGGTAGTCGTTGTTATTTGTCTATTGATTATCTCATGTTTCATTCAGTTGCATGATGTGTTAGTATGCTAGTCATTGTTTTCTATTTCCTGATCTACGAGCCTTATGTTCTTCGTCAAGTTGTGTTATTTAACTGTTGTTGTTGTTTCCTTCCTGCTTAAATAAAAGAAAAATAAAACTTGTGCACTTGCTTTGTGTCGCATGTAGTCATAACAATAGGGGTCGTTACAACTTGGAGTAGTTTATTAATGCAAAAGAAAAATATTACAGAGATATTTTACAACATATTTTCTCACAATCGATCATCAACAAATAACCCTCCATGCTCTTTAAATAGAGATCATGGACAAGTTGAGTGTTAAGCCACAGATCAATGGCTGTTAAGATCGAGGAGAGTATGAACCATCATATCACTCTATGCCGGGAACATATCGTGACTATCGGATTTTCTAACTACAAATGCATACTAAAGAAACAAACTAAGAAACACACTTTTACCTAACGACACATTAGACCAAGTAGATCTTAACTAACTCCTAAGTGTCTAAATATCCTAACAATCATAACATATAGACACCATGATTAATGTGGTTCACCCAAGATGGGCTACATCCACAACAGTCATATTCTTATTATATTATTTAGAACATCCATTACAAAATATGCACATTGTGCTCACATACAAAATTTCCTTGTCATTAGCTGTCTCCATATCCCTCCATATCTCCATCTCTTTCTCGCTATGTCACTCTTCTCTTGCTTACTAGCTTATCTACTTCCTTCCCAAAACCCTTACATATTTATACAATTACAATGGGGCTTATCCCATATTGATGGACTCAAAATGCCTAACGGCTTCCAAAAATATTCCTTCTATTGCACTTGTTGGTCACTGAAAGTGCGCCAATTGCATTTCCTTCTTTTGCGTGCACTGGCCAGTTCCCAAAACTGGTCCCCAAAATCCTGTCCCAACACTTGGACCTTACAAGGTTGTTGCAGTTGAAGAAAACAATTATTTTTCCCTTCAGAATCTAGAAGGAGATTTGTTGGAATTTCCTATAAATAAATTGATTATATAATCGGTTTATTTGACAATGGTTTTATTCTTCTTTGGTTTTCAAAAGTATTTTAGAGTGAATATTTTTTAAATAAGTTTTTGGATCTGAAGTATGACTCATGAAGATTCATCATTATCATTTTATCTTTAAAGATTATCCAAACAAACAAAAAATTAGAATGTTATTTCCTATGTTAGATTCTTTATCCTTTTTATTATATTTATCATAGGATATTTCATTGCTTAATAAACATTCTCTTTAAAACAAATAAATCCTTATGTTCTCAAATTTTAAAATCTTAATAGAAAAGATTGTTCTAACTACTGATGAAGATTTTGACATGTTACTTTAAAATCAGAAAGGAGAACATCTTTCTATTTTCTCATGAAAATTGAAAAGATATGTTTTGGGTAATTCTTTCTAAGTATAGGCTCTAGTGTCAAACTTATAATTGATTGTTTTACTCAAGGCATGCTACCGAATTGGTATATTTTGGAATGAAGTTAGGACTAAGGAAATGAAAATATTTATGAGTATATTTTATTACTCAGGTATTTCTAACTCATCCTTGATAAATAGGCATCATACCTTAGTGTGAAAAACATATTGATTGCCCCCATCTGATGCAAATTGTCAAACAAATTGAAGAGATGGTAAAAGGAAATCAATTGGGAAACGCAGGTGACTACACCATAGGATATGGATGCTTTTTGGCAATGTAGCAACACCATGAGGATGAGAAATACTACCAGTGAGTATCTTTATTTTGTTACTCAATCAAACTAGTTTCCTAAAAAACAACTATGTTCTAACCTTAATGGTTGTTCTTAAAGTCCTAAAATACCTTGAGTTGATAAATACTAGTTATAAATTTGACTCTTTAGAAAAAAATTGTATATGACTACATCACCTAAAAACTTTCTGAATAAAGTTGAAAGAGTGAAAATCTTTTTATCCTTCTCTGATCTTACTCTAGAAAAACATGTCAAATTCTAAAATTGTTAGTGGTTCGGTCTCTTCAATTATAGATTAATCACATAAATGATAAACAAAAGGTTTATTTATGTTTAAAAAGAGAAATTAGTATTCACTAGGAGAGTTTAATTAGTTTTCTTCGAGAATAATGACTCCATAACCCAACAAAAGAAACATGGTCTATAATTATTTAATGCTTCGTATGGGGACACAATCCCGGGATGAAGCCAAATGTTGTAACATTTTCTAAATTTTGATAAAATGCAGAAAAAAATTCATTTCAATAAATTTTAATTAAGGGTTGATTTGTTAGTTTATTTTATTTATTATTTAATTTGTTTTAAACTTTTGTTATTTTCATTAATGTTAAGTTTTATTAGTTATATAAAGTTTTAAACTTTACTACTACAATTATTAAATTTTAAATTTGATTTATTTTAGTTTTTATTTTAGTCTAGTTATATTAAAAGTTTCGTATGGTTTAAGTTCTAATATCTTTGTTTTAATTATATATCTTTATCGTAAGGTTTTATATTAAAAAGTACATGTTGTATGCACGATTGATTGCATGATTAATGATTTAAATCAATGGTCCTCATTCAATTCTCCCCCTGCAATTAACGATGGATCTCGACACGTGTCCAGGTGACGTGAGCTAACACGGAAAGGTAAAATGACAGTTTTATTGATTTTTAATATTTAAATTTAATTTGTCTACACCAATTCAAAGTATCCACATATTCAAGTTTCATATTTAAAAGTTAAACGTGAAAGTTTTTGTTGGCTAATGTTGAATTCACGAAGAGTTTAACATTGGTAGCGTGTTTCAACTTACCAATGCAATTTGTCAATTCAGCTCGAGAATATTCTAAAGAAAAATTTTCCTAGGCAATTTGAAATTCTTTGTTTTCCCATATTTTTGTTGTTTAAATGGAATATCTAATCCAACTAAAGCTAATAAATTGTTAACTATTGATGAAGAAGACCTATTGAGGAAGAAGACTTAGAAGACTTAGTTTACAGAGATAAAGATATTTTTGACCCAATTTTATCATTTGACTCATTTGAAATACACCAGCTATCAATCCAAAACTTTAGGGATTTAGTTAATCATTACCATTTTAGGGAGTCTGATTTGGAAAAAATTCTAGTGCCCCAAGTGTATAAATTTCACAAATTTGTGATCTGGTGCACTTCAAATTACATTCCTTCTAAGAGGGTTTTTATTTATAAACATGGGTCTGTGCTTATTGAGATAAATTCCCAATCGATTTATGAGATGTTAAGATGATCCTTGAACCCTGATAGTGAAACGTTGGATGAAACTGTATTAGTCAAATGTTTCAGAGATTTAAATTCTCAAGATAGGGTTACTCTTTTACAGACTTATTTATGCCAGAATATTGACATCCCTACAGACAATGTTTCTCTTAAAGCTAGCTTATTTCCTGAAACATCAAGATGGATCATTTCAATGATATCTATAATTTTATAGAAAAGTGAGTACCAGGTTGTTGATATTTTTTTTTAGGTTGCATGATGTCAATTTGTCCATTTACATTGAAACCCTTAACTAAATTCAACTACGCTCAATTTTTAGTTGATAAAATCCATCATCAACTGTTAGAGTTTGAAACCCTCATAATTTTTAGATATCAATCCTACTTGGTCCATCTCTTTATGTTTTCCCAAGCTGTTAAATTTTCACATCTTGAATTGAAAATCGAAAGATGAAATTGGCAATCCAGTTTCAGTCATTCACTGGACTTCTCTGATTAAGAAAAGGATTTAAAATGTTGGATTCTCATAATATGTTAACCAATTCATGTCAAAGGATTATAAGATTATACATGATGAGATTCCTCCTAAACTCTTTCCAGAATGTAGGAAATTGTTACAGTTGAGTCCTAACAAGAGAGTAGGAGACTACTACATTTTTTAAAATTACAAAGAAATTAGAGTTTATGGTTCTGAACTTCAACATTTCCTTCTACCTACTTTCTTGACTCCCAAAATCTTTGCATTGGAATACATTAGACAGATATTAGACTTTGATTATATCCATTTTTTATCAAGAAAGTACAAATCAAGTTTTAAATCGAAAAAGGAGGTGGGTCCTTTTATTGTAAATACTAGAGAAGCTTTGCAGGTAGCAAAACAACTTCTCCAAAACATGGGATTCCAACAGGGAGAGATATGGATCTATGATCCTTGTGCTATAATTTCTTCAAAAAGTATTGCAAATAGACAAGTTTCTTATCAGCATTAGCAAAAAGCAAAATTGGAGTTGTTGGAAAACCATAATAGCTCGGAAGATGTGTAGAGTATTTTGAAAATCCAAGGAAAAGTTCCATAGAAACCTTCAAAGTCACTAGTAAGAGATACCCCTTAGAAATTTGAGAAGATATACAAAATAAATACTATAGGATCGGCTTCAAAAATGTCAGAAATAGAAGAAGAAAGATCAACAAAAAGGCAAAATATCGAGGTACTAGATGAAGATGAAGACCAAAGATCACAAGAAGAGTCAGAACTAGTGATCAGAGAACCTGTTGTAGTGGTACAAGTGTCATCATCATCATATATCCAGAGCTTAAAGAGTTTTAATGGAAAATAATGTTTGGATATAGAGAAATCAAAGAAGATCGATCATGTTCATCAATTCATGGCTACCAGGAAAATGGGTGGAGATATTAAAAAATGCATTCTTCCTAAAATATTTGACCAATAGACATCTCATACCATAATGTTATCTATTGTGGATTATGAAAAGGGTAGATCGAATATAACAATGATGGAACCAAAAGAGAAAAAAAAGGTTTCAAATACATCTATTGCTATTAATATAGTTCACCCACTAGATAAAATGGATCTACATAGACAAATTGGAGAGATGTTAAATAGATATGTGATGATAGACACTCTTGGAATTAAAAATCTCCAAACTATAAATTAAAAGATCAAGAATCAACTAAAAATGAGAAATTAGATAATAGAACTAAAAAGATGAGAGTTGAAGACTTGGAACAATGGGTAATGGATGTGGGAGGAAATCCATAGAATGCATCATTAGTGCAATCCTTGATGAAAACAAAGGACATAGAAATCCAAGCATTAAAGAAAATGATCAATATTGTTGGGATTGATCATGTTCAAACTCTAGCGTTACAGGTAATACAAAAATAAAAGGAACAACTTCCTAAACAAATGGTACAGATGGGAGACGAAATGGAAATGTATGAGACACAGATTGAAATCCTGAAGAAAGGATCTTCTTCTTCATAGGTAACAGAGTCAGGAGATCCAACAAATGGATTATCAAGAGCATTTCATACCTTAACCTAAAAGGAGTTTAAATTGAAAAGCTGAGGAAAATAATTTCCGTGCAGAATGAGGAAATTAGGGAAAAACATAAAATTATTAGAGAATATCAAAAGTTGAAGGAAAAGTTGTTTGCAGATATAGAAAAAATGTAGAATAAATTATCTGGAGAAACATATTTGATAGGAGATAAACTCATTATTTGGGATGAAATCATTATTGAGGTTGGAAAATTTTTGGATTGCTTCAAAATAATTGATTAAGAAATAATTTTGATAAATGAAGCAAATCAAACTATAAAGAAAACATTCCAAGAGTTAGGAACCAAGCCTCGGGTTGATATGACAATTATCAAGTTCCTAAACTCCAATTCCATAGAATTAATGAAGAGTAAAGGTGTGAAGGATAGAACCACAATGGTGATGGATATTGTAAAAAAATTCACCAAAAGAAACTTGATACAACAAGCACAAAATAAATGTAGAATGGTGAAAATAAACATTGAATATTTCACCAACAAGTTTGAGAATTTGGTAAAAATGGGACTGCCTTTAGGATGGGATGACAAAGGGAAGATTCTATCATTTGAAAATTAAAGAAACATATTGTTCATAATCAGAGAAAATGAAGATAAGTTTCAAGGAATGGTTGACATTTTAGGAGGGCATACTATTGTGGAATTACTCATATATGATTTTTATTTGGAAAATATAGTCACAAGACCTCCTACATATGAGAAGTACACTGAGTTAGATATAGCATACAGGAAAATGAAGTCATTAAAATATCCATCAAGCAAAAATGGGAAGATTCTCATCCAACTATTAATTGGATGAGTCATCAAAACAGTTGAAGAAAATCAGGGATTTAAATAGTTGTCTTCCAGATCTTCCTATTTTTAGGAGTAAAAGATTTCTTTGTATATGAAAATTTGTTAAGTAGGATCGAATAACCACATGTGATTATGATCATATTTGTATAAAATTCTAAGAAAGACTCGATGTAAGGAGATTTTTTCCTCAGGAAAAGACTACACCTTTTAATAAAAAAATTTGCAGGATTTGAGTGCTTTTATATTTATATGTCTCATTTCATGTGATTCTTGTTCTTTATGTTATATCCATATCTATAATTTCTTCTTGAATGTATATGATACTATAATTGTGATAGTTTAGTATGACTACTACTATTACAACTACAAAGGAATTATTGAAGGTTACAGATTTCTCAGATATACTATAAGTATTGATTAGACATCTACTTGATTCATTATGCCTTGTGAATATAAAGGAATTATTAATTTCTATTCATTTTATATTATTAGTCCATATACACGTTATGAAATATAATCTTCTAACTGAAGGGTAAAATACTATTTATCATGAAAGATACATTATTTTACTTTCAGTTTTGTTCTTCTAAAATCTTCTTTCACTCAAAGGTTTAATTTTTTGAAACTTATAAACAATCCCCTCAAATATTGATCTCTAAGAATTAAATAATAGTAATCAAATCTTTAGCTAAGTCAATAAAACATTATGTTTTAGAACAAAGAAATATAATCAAAATCAATCAAAGTAAAATTGATGCATTGGCAGAGTTTCCTATCCAAAAACATCTCAAGGGTTACAAAACATTTTATGAAATATTGAGAAAGAGTTAGTGATCCTTCTCCTCATCCCTTTAATTATTAATATTGATAAAGATCCAACGCAAATTCCCTCATCCCTTGAATTACTAAAGTGTGAAAAAGAGTCAATGCTCCTTCTCTTCCTCCCTTGAATTATTAAAGCTTAAGAAAGAGTATATTTTTTTTCTCATCTACCCTTCAATTTATTTAAAGTGAGAAAAATATTTGATGTGCATTCTCATCTACATGAGTGCAAGAAAGAGTTAGTGATATTTCTCCTAATCCACCAAAGTATCAATTTTGAGAAAGATTTTATTCTCCTTCTCCTCCTCTTTCAAATTGTTAAATCTTGAGAAAGAGTTAATGCTCATTTTCCTATTGTTGGCACAGGGGTAGACCCAGGGTTCAACGCTTCAACAATGCACCAAAAATACCCTAAATACTGGCCCTTTCGGCAACACCTGCAAAGTAGATGAAGTCTCACCCGAGGTAGAGGCAGGGGGGGTTGCAGGACTCAAGTGTCTACAACCTAGTTGGGACACAAATCTGTGATTACAACACTTAACAGAGCACTTAGCCAACAATATGCATTAAGTTATGATTCTTATTCACGTCGCATATTAACTACATATCAATGCAGTAGTAATCAAGATTAAGCACATCTAATCATTTAGCACATAGCATCAGAGAAGATCTAACATTTATTCGTATATGAAGCACTAAGAATCAATGGGTCTACCTATCACACATCAAGAAAAATGCACTACGAAAATAGATACATAAACATCATGAACAACATTGCCCAAAGCACAACAACACAAGATATACGTGGTTCACCCCAGTGTGGGGATACATCCACCAACTTCTTCTTCTTCTTTATTAGTCTTCAAGCTTCTTATATCCCTCTTCTCCTGCGCACAAAGCCACAGATCCAACTCCACCAAGGGACAGGAGATATGCGCGCACCTCGCCAGATCCTCCTTCTCTGAATTAGGTCAAGGCACAAATCCTTACACAATCTGTGCACAAAGTCTCTTACAATAATCTTTTCATGAAGCTACTAGTCATGCACTAAGCCAATGACCTCTCTAAGCCAATTATTACTTTAATTACATCACCTAGCTACTTATTTATACATTACAAAAAGGCCTAAGCATGGGTAAACCCATGGGATGACATCCCATACCCATTACATAAACCCTAAAAGCCCACAAAATGGGTGAGATCCCACGATATTCGCTTCACCTGGGCACTCCATCTTCGACCTACCTATCGAAGTCCAAAAAATGGTCAAACATGACCAATGTTTCCTCAAAACTTGGTCGAGGGCCAACAGGCCCCCAACACTCACCTGTGACTCATCCTGAGTCACTCTGATCTAGGTAATACCGCTTCGAAGGCCTCGAGCATAGCTCAAGATGCCTCACCTTGCTGCTTCGCCAGAGCTTCCTGCTACGTGAAATCATGAATTACTTGTTCGGTGACATGCCCTTCTAGGCATTGTTCCACTATTGTCACTACCTGTTCCAGTTGTGAGTTGTGTCCTTCGATCTCTTCAAAAAGTGTGCAGGCTTCGTCCTATACCGGCTGGAGTCTCTATGTCACTTCCATAACTCTGCTCTAGATGGAAGTGACCTCCTGCTGAACTGCATTCCTCCTACAACCTCTTCATCTTATCCACTACAATAAGCAGCTTCATCTGCACTTGCACAGTCGACGTCTGTTTCTTCACCTCCTGGAGTTGCGCCTCCAATGTCCTCAGCTCTAGGTCTTCTGCAAGGTGCTCATAGGTTTGTGCACTTCAATTTCTTAATTGTTTACATTCTAAGGCCAAAGCCTTGATTCTTTCTACTGCGCTCCTAGCAGTTTCTTCCCTCTGATATCACACTTCTTGTGGAGTTCTCGACACTTCTTGGATTTATAGCTCTTCTACTCTTGCTTGAAGATGATGAATGGCCTCAACGAGCTTCCCTACTTGGCTCTCAGTTGTGTCTTCTTCCATCTGTGTCAAGCCCAACATAGAGAGAAGTGCTCTAGTCACTGCCTCTCTGACCACAATCTTCTCTACACGCATCCGGTCTTTCTCTTTTTGGATTTTGTCTTTGTCCTCTGCGAACTTCACCCTAAGGTCATCTTTCTCTTGTTGTGCAACCCGAAGTTTCTCTAAGGCCTCCCCGTTTTCTTGCTTCAAGACCTCTATGGCCTACTCCTTTTCTTCTTGGACTCAACAAATTCGAGTCTATGTTGCATCTACTAATATGCGTAATTGGGTGGGCTCATCCCCCAATTCTACACTCTCTACTGAAGATGGCGCAGTAGACACTGTGCAGCTTGATTAAATATCTTGTTGGATGTATTTCAGTTCTTTCTCGATTCTGTCATATAGTATTTCTTTCTTCGCTTCATGTCTCTGCAAGATATTCTTTGAGGCATCTTATACAACTGTGATGATGAGTTGGATATCATCCACTGTGAGCACATTCTGTGACTGAGGCTTATTGTATCTGGTCTTCTTCCACGCTAAGGGTTTCTGCATAGAAACCTTAATTTTATTGGACATCTCAGCCTCGTTAAGGGGATCCTTTGGCAGTGTCACTTCACCCTTTTCTTGCTTATCTTCTTCCCCTTCCTCCTCTTGGTTTACTTCATCACCTCCTCCTCCTGCAGGTGAGTCAGGCACAATTTCCTCTGATGCGTTGTCCTTCTCCTCACTATCTATGTCCTACACTTCCTCCTTTTTCTTCTTTTTCTTTGTGTTATTCTATCCATCATACTCAGTTCAGGTGACCAAAGGACTTTTGATGATGTTGAGGTTAGAGATTTCTGCATCTTCAACTGTTACGAGGAATTCGGTTGGACACTCCTTGGTTATATCCTCCATATCTTCATCGTTCAATTTATAGTAAGACTGCAACTCCTCCTTTCTTTTGTCCCTGGGCATAGTGATGTAGATGAAGTGTCGGTCTGCGTGAAAATTCACTAGTGGCCTGTATGTATGTAAGGTGTTCAAGGTCATTCGATGGAATGATTTAATGGCGTGCTTGAGTTGTAGGTAGTAATCATGGAACACCACATTTGATTTCCACTGCTTCACCATATCGCTCATATACTACAAGGTGGTGAACCTCGCGGCCAATGGCTATGACGGCTCGACTTCCAGGAATGTCGCTCCCTCCAACATCTCCCAAGTGACAAATGCAATGAGAATCAACAACCAACTGAAGTGAAATTCGTAGCCTTGGTCCTACACTTCACGAAAGTCCTTCTCTAACTCATTGATGAGGTAGCTCACCTAGTTCATCTGCATTCCTTCAACACACTTCCTTGTGAGGTTGAATATGAACCCTGTGACTTGCGTAGGACGATTCTTTCTGACGAGCTTGCCCACTATCAATTGACAAGATAGGCACACTGCGACATCCTGAATGGAGGCTACCTTGTAGCCTGACTTCCCCTTCTCCACATCGCCATATGCCTACTTGATGTGCTATGCTAGGGAGCGATCTGATGTCTTCCCTGGGTAGAACTAGTGAGGATATAGTCCCTGCATGTTCAATCCAGTGATTAGGTGGATCAGCATTGGATCCACAATGATGTGCCTATCCAACCAAATATACGCTCCATGGTAGCATGACAAGAGGAGTTTAATGCACACGTTAACCTCCTAATGTTGGCCGAAGTGGGGAATCCTCATCACATTTAAGATCATTGATCTCACAATCTCCTTGATCCACGATTGGGGGACTATCTTGGGCTTCTTCCCAGTCATATTCGTTAGGTACTTCTGTGGTGAGAGCATTGCATAATTCTTCCAATCTCTGAGGTTGAAGTCATTGATCTTGAGAGCTGGGATCATTCCCAACTGCAGTTCGACTGAACGTATCCCCTTCAGAAGATACACAGTGATCAACATGTAGTCAAAATTATGTGGGACGTTTTCACGACTAACTGCGCTAGTCAAAGGTGGGATGAAGTCAGGAAAGATCGACAGGATATGCTTCACATTTTCCATATCGTCGCGGTGCTTTCTTCTTTTCTTAGTCGTGGTTCGACTAGATAGACGTGCAGTTGAGGAGGATGCTTGCAATCCACCCATCGATGATGCATGTATGCCTACAGATATGACTTTCTCAACCATGAGGTCGATCAATATCTCTTCTATATATTTCTCTAGCACGCTACGCTCACCCGACATTCACACTTGTAATAAAATAACTCAAGTAGGATAACAAACACTCAAGGTAATCGAATCAATGGCAAGGTCTAGACAGTACATCGCGGTATGCAATCACTTCTCTTTTAGCTCGGATATCTTGGTTTGCAAAACGTAGTCCCGACAGAGTGTCTGACGGATTAAATAAGCAATGTCATAATGGATTCCTCCAATGGGAAGGAATGCCTCAATCAATACAATTACATCCATTATGACATGGTCTCAACGGTCCAATGTCGATCTTCCCGGAAATAATTGTGTTTCTAGCCATTTTGGAGCATCATTCTAATAGTCGGGATGCTTCCAATGGTCATATGGCTTCACCGTGGTGAATTGCCATTTTGCGTTGTTCTATTATTCTAGCGAGGTTCAAGTTCTGCAAGCCTGCCTTCTGCAAAGTCTTCTTTGGAACTTCCTGTTGTTTTTCTAACTTTGCTTTCTTCTTACTGAGATTTCTTGCCTTCTTTCCTGTGGTCTGAGTCTATGGTTTCTTCTTTCCATTCTTATTCTTATCTTCTCTTAGCGTAGTAACTTCGCATTGTTGAGGGTCTTTCAAAGGGTTCGAGGGTAATACTTATTCTCTTACTAATTCTGGGGTAGGTGCTCTTCTCTCCTGTATGGATAGGTTGTTTAAGCCTTCTTGTGTTCTTTCAACTTCGATAACTACTTCCCTAGTCCTCTGTTGCTTCAAATTATTCTATTGTTCTTCTATTAATCGTGCTATTTTCCTAGCCATTAAGTCCCTTAATTCTTGTTTTTTCTATTCTGTAGTCTCTTCCTCTGCTTTCCTTTGGATCTGATCTTTCTCAATCCAAGTATTTCCTAGCAAAAGTTCAAAATGGGCATTGTTCTCAACAAACTTATTGACTTCAAATTTTTCTTCAACCGATGTTCCATGGGAAATCATAGGTACATGAGTAACTCTTCCACATAGGGTTATCATCTTTCCTTTAAACATTCCTACCCTTCCCAATGAAGGAATTATAACAGGATTTTCCAAGATTTCCCAATTGCTTTCTGGAATAATGTTCACATGTGTTTCTTCATCCAATATACAGTCTATGTCGAAGTCTCCTATTCTTGTTTCTATACACTGCTTCTCTTTTAATATCTCTGGTAAACTGATGTCTCTGTGATCATTCAGTGTTTCTTTCAATTGTAATAACATAGTCTCTGATTCTTTCTGGTTCTTTAACATATCCTTATTTTCTTGAACTTCTTCATAGTTTTCTTATCTCATGTTCATCTTTTCAACTTTGGCAATCATTCTAGGAAAATACTCAACCTCATGACCAATAGCTTTAAAAAAAAAGACAAATAAGACCTACGCCAGGGCATTCTTTAACAAGATGTCCCGGTATTTTGTAGTTATAACACAGTGTCAATCCTCTCTTTCTTTTAAATGATCCCCAACCTTTCCTGTACTGTGCATTGGGATCACAGTGATGGACCTGCGATCTGCAAAAATTCTTTCTAGGTTCCTGCATCCACTTGTTAGTCCAAAAATTCTTTCTATGCATAGAAACAACATATCTTTCACTATCTCTATCAAATTTATTAATATCAAATCTTCTTTCTTCTATTTGTGCCCTAGTTTTCAAACTAGGACAAAATCTATCAAACATAGTTATATTCATACTTTCAAAGGAAAATTTTCCACTTATCTTACCTTTACTAAAGCACAAAGATTTAAGATCTTACCTCTTTTCTTCAGATCTAGTTTCTTTCTTAGCACAGAGCTTTGCAAGTCAAGTAAAATAATATGCACTACAACAACAGGTCTACACACAAATATTTATATTTTCTTCAGTTCCCATCAATCATAGTTTCAGGTCTCGACAACAAAAACATTTGTTGGCACAGGGGCAGACCTAGGGTTCAACGCTTCAACAACGCACCAACAAAACCCTAACTATCATCCCTTTCGACAACACCTACGAAGAAAATGAAGTCTCACCCAAGGTAGAGGCAGGGGGGTTGCAAGACTCAAGTGTCTAAAACCTAGATGGGACACAAGTCTATGATTAAAACACTTAATAGAGAACTTAGCCAACAATATGCATTAAGTTATGATTCTTATTCACATCGCAAATTAACCCTTATTACAGATCAACACAATAGTAATCAATATTAAGAGCATCTAATCATTTAGCACATAGCATAAGAATAGATCTAGCATTTATTCGTATATGAAGGAATAAGCATCACTAGATCTACCTATCACACATTAAGAACAATGCACTAAGCAAATAGATACATAAACATCATGAACAACATTGCACAAAGCACAACAACATAGGATATATGTGGTTCACCCTAGTCTGGGGCTACGTCCACCAACTTCTTCTTCTTCTTTATTAGTCTTCAAGCTTTTTACATCCCTCTGCTCCTGCACACAAAGCCACAGAGCCAACTCCACCAAGGGACAAGAGATCTACGTGCACCTCGCCAAATCCTCCTTCCCCGAATTAGGTCAGGGCACAAATCCTTACACAGTCTGTGCACAAAGTCTCTTACAATACTCTTTGCACAAAGCTACTAGTCATGCACTAATCCAATGACCTCTCTAAGCCAATTACTACTTTACTTACATAGCCTAGCTACTTATTTATACATTACAAAAATTCCTAAGCATGGGTAAACCCATGGGCCGACATCTCATACCCGTTACATAAACCCTAAAAGCCCAAAAATCTTGCAAAATGAGCAAGATCCCGCAATCTCCGCTTTGCTTGGGCAATCAGTCTTCGACCAGCCTGTCGAAGTCCCAAAAATGGTCAAACATGACCAACGTTTCCTCAAAACTTGGCCAAGGTTCAACACCTACTTCCTTGAATTAGAAAAGTGGGAAAGATACATGGTGTTCATTATCATCTTCCCTCATATTATAAGTGTGAGAAAGATGTGATCCTCCTCCTCACTCAAACTAATAAAGCGTGATAAAGTGCATATGGTCTGTCTTATCTTCCCTTGAACTAAAAAACCTTGAGAAAAGGACAATACTCCTCCTCCTCCTCCTTTGAATTACCAGTGATCTTTCTTCTCATCGCTCGAATTACTAAATATTGAGAAAGAGATAATGTTAATTCCAATCATCCCTTGAATTAATAAAATCAATATAAAATTGATGCTCCTTATCCTTCTGCCTCAAATTACTAAAGCTTGAGAAAGAGTTGTAGTTCCTTATTTCCTCTCTCTAATTACTAAATCTCAAGAAAGAGTCAATTCTCCTTCTCCTCCTGCCTCAAATGATTAAGAAAAAATTGACACCACTCTTTTTCATCCATTAAATTACTCAATCTACAAAAATGTTTAGTTCTTATTCTCATTATCCTTCTAATTGCTAAAACTTTAGAAAGATATGATGTGTCTTCTCTTCCTCCCTAGAATCAATATATCATGAGAAAGAGATAATGCTCCTTATTTTATTCCCTATAATAATTAAATCTTGAGAAAAATTTGATAACCCTTATCCTTATCCCTTGAATTATGATATCTTGAGAAATATTTGATTGTCCTTCTCATTATCCTTTGAATTAATAAATCTTGAGAAATAACCGATGATACTTCTCCTCATCCCTTAAAATACTAAACTTGATAGAGAATTGATTCCCCTTCTCCTCTTCCCTCAAATTACTAAGATATATAAATATCCATTACTCATTATCCTCCTCATCCTCCCTCAAATTACTAATCTCGAGAAAGATCCATTACTTCTAATCCTCCTCCTCCCTAAAATTATAATTTTTTGAGAAAGAGTATGTGCTCCTTCTCTTCCTCCCTTGAATTACCAAATATTGAGAAAAATCCAATGCTCCCCATCCTCCTCACTTGAATTACCTATTATCACATGATTTGTACTTATGCAAAGCCACCACAAGATCCATATCTATGTAAAAATTGTAAGTTTCTATCATTGTCACCTAAGTAGATACTTTGCTCATTTTAGTGATGGAAGAAGGTCCAACATAAAGGAGGCTTCCTTGTTGACCTCAAGGGATCAAACAACAATATTATCCAATCCTACAACCCCCTATCTTGGTCACCTAAATGTTAGGTCTAGGTCTAGGAGAAGTAAGGAAGGTAACAAGGTAATTGGTTCACCTCTATGAGACAATAAACAATCCAAAGCCTAATATAGACAATTAACAAGTTATATAACTCATTAATGACCTATTATACACTAAGCAAGCAAACAAACCAATTGTTGTTGCAAATTACAACAATAATACAATGTACAACAACAATTAATCTTTTGTAACAAAAATAGTTAAAATTACTCAGAAATATAACAATTGAGCATATAAATCAATCCTTCAACATGTGTAACAACATCCAATTGCTCGATCTAAATTATGAGTATCTTAAGCCATTATTCCAAGTAAGTATGCAATAATTAAAGTAAACCCTAGTTTCCGTAGAAAATTTGTATAACATCAACAATAAATATCATTTGTTTTCTAGGGTGAGTGTTAGTAGGGTTAGTCAAATTGCTTTAGGAGAGAGAATGTTAATTCTAAATATGTTTTCACCACAAGAATATTTCTAGACTATTGTCATTGTCTTTTCTAGGGAAAATGGAGTCAAGCATGAAACACTTGAAGAGAGACTTAGAAAATAAATAAGAATGAGATTCAAACCTTAAGGTGCAAATCCTCTTGGGCCTCAGGAGTCAAACATTCAAGAAAACTATTTCTAGTGTGCAAAGCCTCTTGAGCCCTAGATTTCATTTTCCCTCTTCCAGATGAATTGGGTCAAGGATCAAATGACTAAGACCAAATCCTTAAGGTGAAAATCCTCTTGGGCCTCAATCATTTGAATCTTACCAAGAGACTATGTCTCTTAATTCCTTCACCAATCTCAAACAAAAAAAAATATTAAAGGAGAGAAAGATGTGTGTCTCCTTCCTATGGTTTCTCTAGGAGAAAGTAACATGCAACAAGATAGAAATTAAAATTTATACCATGAGAAAACACATAAACTTAAAGAAAATCACCTACTTATCCAAGTCGCTATGCCAAGATAAATCCTAGTGGAAACAAGATATCGTCCAAGAAAAGCAAAGATTCCATAAAGAATCCTCCTCCAAGAGTAGCGCACTAGATCCAAGAGACAAAGAAAGAATATAGTGAATGTTTCTAGAAATCCCACTCACAAGTGTGAGGGGAGAAGTGATGATGAAAATGAAATGGAGAGCTATCATTATTTATAAGGAATCCCTAGCACTCAATTTTTCCACAAAATTCAACAATTGATATTTCAAGTGGGGTTGACCCCTCAAATTTCCTTTACAAATGATTAATCATGCTAAAACAATATAACAACGCCCTCCTAGGTCACATGTGTGGTGACGTCATGCCCTAGGAGGGTGTGTGAAGGCCTTCCAAGACCATGTTTCATAATCTCATGGTGCAATCAAGGTAGGAGGTACATCTCCTCATCCATGGTCATGTCACATCATCAATGGTTCTCCAATTAGAAAACAAGCCCCATCATTGTCACACCCTAATGTGTGATGTCATCATTAGAAGAGGGGAAATGTACAAGGTGTAGGGAATAAAGACTAAGGTGGGGAGGAGTGTATGTCATCTTTTTGTTTCCTCCAATCATATTCTTTTGCAATGTCCTCCATACAATGCATGATATTCTATGGGGTGTATAGCCTAGGGTGTGGGGTTGCTTCCCATTTCAGTATCACCATGACCAAATATATCAAAATCAATCCCATATGTCCATAGTCCAAGGTACAAAATATGTGAGAGACAATATATGAATGTGTAAAACCATTGGGTGACTCAATTCTCTACATCAGACATGCCATATCCTACAATAGAGGCACAACGTCCTAGGTGAAATCTTGGGGCATCCTTCAAAGAACCATGTCAGGGGAGTATAAAGTAAAGCCAATGTTCATAAGATATACCAGTCCTTGAATAATGGAAAGTAAGTTGCTACTTAAAATATAAGCCACATGAATAATCCACATCAATTATCCTCTTCAAATTTCACATTAGCTCAGAACTTCATGTAAGTTGACAAGTTTGAATATGGGAGGACCTTCATTTAACCCTATTAGGTGCACCAACCAAAATAGTTAAATTAAATACCCAAGTAGAGGGATATGTCTCGGGGGGGTAGTGAAATAAAAGAGCCCTTCAAGAGTAAGTGTGATAGTGGTACATGTGCTTACTTCATGGATTATGGTGTCATTTAGTCCATTTCTATGAGCTCCTTTGTGTAGGGTGCACTTTCTCTTGAGTTTCCACTTTCTAAGTGCTACATTTTATCAAACCCATTAATATTCATTTTTATTGTCCTCTTATGATATTTGCAAGTCCCATTTATAAGGTTTCAAGCTATAGCATCATTGCTTTAGGACTAGGGAAAATGTGAAAAGGGTAGAGCTCAAGTATGGGTTGGATTTTGAGATTCCTTTGTTTTCATTCCTTTATTTCTTTAGCACCATTATTTTATTCTTTTACAAGCAACCTTTGGGCCTTCAACCCCTCTTCTCATGAGAGAATGAACCATGACCCATTACCAAAGTTTAGTATATTGTGGCAGGCTATAGGATGGAAAGTGTTAAGTATGGTGGGGAAATAAAACACTACCCTTGTGAGGGACCCCAAGTAGTACCCCTTTTCCCTAGGAAGTGACAACACGGGACTAGGGCATAAATGTTGTCCACTAAGGTGAAATAAGGAAACAAAAATAACTTCTTGAGATACTAATCCATTATCCAACTACAACCAATGATTTTCATTCAAATTCCTAGTACATTAAGCACAATACTTCACATGAAAGGAATAAAATACCTCATAGTGACGTTGTCTTACCATATCCCATATAATTGTGTTGATTGGATGTGATGAGCTTGACTAATTGAAAGTAAAAGAGGTAATCTGAGGGGGGTTGTTGTGTTTCTATATATGGACATGTTGATCATCCTCATGGTTGGTATCATTGTCTTCATTGTGGTCCATGAGACATGATCTCCTCTAGTTACCCCTAGGTTGGGGGGGTAACACTACCAAACACTGAGAATGATTCAATGCTCCTTCTCCTCCTCCCTAGAATTATTAAATCTTGAGATAGAGTCAATGATCCCTCTCCTCCTTCCTTTAACTACTAAATCTAAAGAAAGAGATTATTCTTATTCTCCTCCTCACACTACTACATTTTAAACCTTTAGGGGTGATTATTTTTTGTCATCAAGAGTGAAATTAGGGGTGGTTTTAGACACAGTTGTTGCTAAAGAAATGCATCTTCAAAAGCATCATTGCTAGAAAAAGTGTTTTAATGGTTATTTAGGAATTGTTGTTAAAAAAAAAATTGGGAATAATTTTAAAAAATCCCCAGATGAACCTTTTGACGTGGTTTAGAAGAACCCCCAAAAGTGCCTTTAGGAGAATTTTTCAACCATTTCCAAAAGTGATTTTGGGGGAATCCTAAACTGCTACCAAAACACTTTTGTGGCTAGTTCTAAACCATCCCCAAAGAAATTTTGGGGGTGCTTTAGAGCCACCCTCAAAAGTTCCTTTGGGGGAGATTTTCAACCACTCTAAAAAAGCGGTCTATATATTTTGTATCTTTACTCCTTCATGCTTTCCTTCTCAACTATATTCCATAAATTCATTCCAAGGAAAATATCTCTTTTGATATCATTCTTATAGGATACTTTATTGGAATAACTTTTTTTCTTCACTTGAATCTTTTTTTTCTCTTACATCAATTGTTTGTTTTTTTTAACTGTAACTGGGAGACTTGTATTTATCAAAAAATCATTGCAGTAGAGCTTCAAAATAATTACATCCATATATGTTCCAAAGTTTTCATATAGTACCAAAATTCCATGTTATCTAATAGCCTATAACCATGCCTAATTTTGTCCAAGGGAAATTTTTCCCAATACTTCTGAGTGGTATATATTCTAAAAAATAAACCTAAAATACTAAGAACTTTGTAAACATAAAAAATAACAAAATGCATGTCTATTGACCACTTCTTCCAGTGTTACATTGTCTAGTTCCAATGCTAGTTTTTCAATTTCCATTACATCATCAAGATTATGCATTGTCTCTTCCTATTGTAGTCTTCCATAGTCTGAATTCATATATTGATCATGATTTAAGGCCACTAATTGATCCCCCTTTCTCATATCGATCACCATGTTCTGAAGCATATTACATTTAATCTATAGGGATAACATTTGATTCTTCTATCTTACAAGTGTGCCCATGATTGTTGCAACCTGAATGACTACATGGTGTTCATTCTCATGGATGTTTGTAGTTATTGTAAAGATTGATGTTTTGTTGGCCTGAATGGATTCTTCATGGTTTATTAACACCCTAATAATCTCTCTCAATTCTTGATAATCAATAATGATATGATGACAGAGAGGTGTTCTAACCACCTATAAATACACCACTCGTCGAACCAGAAAAATACCTTGCAAATTTCAATGTGCCAAAGAAGGAATCAAATAAGGTTCTAGATCACCTAACTAAAGGGACCTAGATGTAGTTGCAAAAAGGAAAGAGAACAAACCTCCTATAAAAGAAAGAATAAAGAGACCATTAAAATCCATAAAACCTTAAAATAAATTTGAAGTCGACACCCTCCTGCACCAAAAGGCCCATTGAGTG
>JZKD02S1593105.1:0-10143 GCA_000966675.3 Picea glauca
TTGGAAAACTTCGCTTCTGTAAGAGACTTTGTGAAAATGTCTGCAACTTGATCTTCTGTAGGGCAAAAGAGCACTTCAATAACTTGATCATGAATGAGCTTTCTAATGAAATGCAAGTGTAGCTCGATGTGTTTTCTATGCTAATGTCGAAATGGTTCTTTGGGGAGCTTGATGGCACTCTGATTGTCACACCAAAGTCTGGTTGGATGTTGGTGCTAGAATCCAAACTCTGAAAGGATCTGCCGAAGCCACAAGGATTCCTGACTTTCATTTACGGCTGCTCGGTACTCTGCTTCTGCTGAAGAAAGTGCAATAGCCTATTGTTTCTTACAAGCCCAAGCGACAGGTCTTGAATTAAGGCTGAAAACATAACCTGCAATAGACTTCTGATCATCAGGGTCGCCGGCCCAATCTGAATCAGTGAAACCAACCAATAATGGAGTCCCCCCTAAACTGTAATGTATCCTGAACTGAACTATACCATGAACATAGCGAAGTATCCTTTTATATTTTTTCCAATGGCTTTCATGGGGAGTTTGCATATACCAGTAAACAAGACCAACAACAAAGGAAAATCAGGACTGGCATGATTCAAGTATAAGAGGCAACCAACTAACTAACGGTATAGGGTGGCATCAACTTCAGGAGAAGTACAGGTGGCAGTAAGCTTGACTCCAAACTGGAAGTGAGAAGGGGTTGATTTACAATCATCCATGTGAAAGCATCGAAGAAGGTCACAAGCATACTTAGACTGGGAAAGAAAAATTCCTTCATTGGTTTGCAAAAGTTAGAGGTCAAGGAAATAGTGCAAAAAGCCTAAGTCTGTCATTTCAAATTTCTTCTCAAGGTTGGTTTTCACATGGTTTAAAAGTTTTGAGTCACTACCAGTAAGGATAAGGTCATCAACATAAAGGACAAGGATTATGAGATGGCTTCCTACTTTCACGGTATAGACATTACGATCAAAATGACATCTAGAGAATCTAGTGGCAATAAGAAAGTTGTCCATTTTGGCATACCAATCTCGGGGAGCTTGCTTGAGCCCATAAAGAGATTTCTTGAGGTGACAAACAAGGCTAGAGTCATTCTGGACATATCCAGGAGGTTCTTCCATGTAGATTTCTTCTTGCAAATCTTTGTGCAAGAAGGCAGATTTAACATCCATATGATGGACCTCCCATTTATGTGAGGCACCAAGGGCAAGAACAAGGTCGATGGAATTCATTTTTTCTACAGGAGCAAAGGTTTCATTATAGTCAATTCCTTCAACTTGGGAAAATCCTTTGGCAACTAACCGAGCCTTGTTTCTTTCAACACTTCCATCTTATGCATATTTAGTTCTATAGACCCATTTGCATCTAACACGTTTTCTTCCTTTTGGAAGAGGTACAAGATCCCAAGTATCGTTTTTTATTAAAGAATGATACTCTTCATTCATTGTTGTATCCCAATCTGAAAACCTAAAGCTTCTACAAATGTCTCTGGATCATGAGTTTCTGAAACTTGAACCAAAAGAGAAGAGGCTCGCTAGAAATGTGAACATGTCTGATGTTGATCTGAAGGATCACCGATAGGATCACCAGCTGCTTCTCGTGTTGAACGGACCCATCTAGGAAGCGGTGGAGCTGGTGTTGGTTCAGGTTCAAAGGACTCATCTAGAGGAGGGTGAGCAAGCGAAGGTGGATTTTCATCCTCAATGTCATCATTTGAAGAAGAAACCAGATCAGAAGAAGACACAAACGTCGAAGATGGATCATAGGCCGAAGAAGGCACAACCGTCGAATTAGGCTTGCAGGCCAAAGAAGACACAAACATTGAATTAGGCTCGCAGGCCAAGATATTTTCATCAAATTTAACATCTCTTCTAATAATAATTTCATTACAATGTGATTGAAGAAGTCTTTAACCTTTGACATCTTCAGAATAACCAACAAATATACACTTCTCACTTTTAGGTTGCAAAGCTTTCCTTTTCTCATCAAGAATGTGAGCCCATGCTATACTTCCAAATACACGGAAGTGACTTACATCGGGTTTAATTTTAGTCCAAGCTTCTTCCCGTGTTATATTTTTAAGAGCCTTTGTGGGAGTGTGATTTACTATGTAATTTTCACAGTTGATGGCTTCCGCCCAATACTTTAGACTTAATCCCTTAGATTGGATCATACAATTAACCATTTATTTTAATGTGCGGTTCTTTCTCTCAGAAACACCATTTTGTTGTGGTGTATATGGAACAGTGTGTTGCATTTAGATTCCCTGTGTAGTGCAGTAACTTGTAAAATGATTGTTCACATATTTGCCTCCATTATCTGTTCTTAACCTTTGAATTTGATGTCCAGATTGCTTTTCTACAAGGGNTAGTTTTCACATGGTTTAAAAGTTTTGAGTCACTACCAGTAAGGATAAGGTCATCAACATAAAGGACAAGGATTATGAGATGGCTTCCTACTTTCTTGGTATAGACATTAGGATCTGAATGGAATCTAGAGAATCCAGTGGCAATAAGAAAGTTGTCCATTTTGGCATACCAAGCTCGGGGAGCTTTCTTGAGCCCATAAAGAGATTTTTTGAGGTGACAAACAAGGCTAGAGTCATTCTGGACATAGCCAGGAGGTTGTTCCATGTAGATTTCTTCTTGCAAATATCCATGCAAGAAGGTGGATTTAACATCCATCTGATGGACCTCCCATTTATGTGAGGCAACAAGGGCAAGAACAAGGCGGATGGAATTCATTTTTGCTACAAGGGAAAAGGTTTCATTATAGTCAATTCCTTCAACTTGGGAAAATCCTTTGGCAACTAACCGAGCCTTGTGTCTTTCAACACTTCCATCTAATGCATATTTAGTTCTATAGACCCATTTGCATCTAACAAGTTTTCTTCCTTTTGGAAGAGATACAAGATCCCAAGTATTGTTTTCGATTAAAGAATGATACTATTCATTCATTGTTGTATCCCAATCTGAAAACCTGAAGCTTCTGCAAATGTCTCTGGATCATGAGTTTATGAAACTTGAGCCAAAAGAGAAGAGTCTCGCTAGAACTATGAATGTGTCTGACGTTGATCTGAAGGATCACCGACAAGATCACCAGCTGCTTCTCGTGTTGAACGGACCCATCTAAGAAGTGGTGGAGTTGGTGTTGGTTCAGGTTCAAAGGACTCATCTGGAGGAGGGTGAGCAGGCGAAGGTGGATTTTCATCCTCACTGTCATCATCTGAAAAAGACACCAGATCAGAAGAAGGCACAAATGTCGAAGATGGCTCACAGGCCGAAGAAGGCACAACCGTCGAATTAGGCTCGCAGACCAAATAAGACACAAACGTCGAATTAGGCTCGTAGGCCAAGAGATTTTCATCAAATTTAACATATCTTCTAATAATAATTTCATTACAATGTGATTGAAGAAGTATGTAACCTTTGACATCTTCAGAATAACCAACAAATATACACTTCTCACTTTTAGGCTGCAATCCTTTCCTTTTCTCATCAGGAATGTGAGCCCATGCTATACTTCCAAATACACGGAAGTGACTTACATCGGGTTTAATTTTAGTCCAAGCTTCTTCCGGTGTTATATTTTTAAGATCCTTTGTGGGAGTGCGATTTACTATGTAATTTGCATAGTTGATGGCTTCCGCCCAATACTTTAGACTTAATCTCTTAGATTGGATCATACAATTAGCCATTTATTTTAATGTGCGGTTCTTTCTCTCAGCAACACCATTTTGTTGTGGNTTCTTGCAAATATCCATGCAAGAAGGTGGATTTAACATCCATCTGATGGACCTCCCATTTATGTGAGGCAACAAGGGCAAGAACAAGGCAGATGGAATTCATTTTTGCTACAGGGCCAAAGGTTTCATTATAGTCAATTCCTTCAACTTGGGAAAATCCTTTGGCAACTAACCAAGCCTTGTGTCTTTCAACACTTCCATCTGATGCATATTTAGTTCTATAGACCCATTTGCATCTAACAAGTTTTCTTCCTTTTGGAAGAGGTACAAGATCCCAAGTATCGTTTTCGATTAAAGAATGATACTCTTCATTCATTGTTGTATCCCAATCTGAAAACCTGAAGCTTCTGCAAATGTATCTGGATCGTGAGTTTATGAAACTTGAGCCAAAAGAGAAGAGACTTGCTAGAACCGTGAACGTGTCTGACGTTGATCTGAAGGATCACCGACAAGATCACCAATTGCTTCTCGTGTTGAACGAACCCATCTAAGAAGTGGTGGAGCTAGTGTTGGTTTAGGTTCAAAGGACTCATCTGGAGGAGGGTGAGCAGGCGGAGGTGGATTTTCATCCTCACTGTCATCATCTGAAGAAGAAACCAGATCAGAAAAAGGCACAAACGCCAAAGATGGCTCGCAGGCCGAAGAAGGCACAACCGTCGAATTAGGCTCGCAGGCCAAAGAAGACACAGACGTCGAATTAGGCTCGTAGGCCAAGAGATTTTCATCAAATTTAACATCTCTTCTAATAATAATTTCATTACAATGTGATTGAAGAAGTCTGTAACGTTTGACATCTTCAGAATAACCAACAAATATACACTTCTCACTTTTAGGCTGCAATGCTTTCCTTTTCTCATCAAGAATGTCAGCCCATGCTATACTTCCAAATACACGGAAGTGACTTACATCGGGTTTAATTTTAGTCCAAGCTTCTTCCAGTGTTATATTTTTAAGAGCCTTTGTGGGAGTGCGATTTACTATGTAATTTGCATAGTTGATGGCTTCCGCCCAATACTTTAGACTTAATCCCTTAGATTGGATCATNTTGCCTCCATTATCTGTTCTTAACCTTTGAATTTGATGTCCAGATTGCTTTTCTACAAGGGCCTTGTAGGCCAAAAACTTTTCTCT
Organism: Picea glauca; assembly: GCA_000966675.3. Classification (NCBI taxonomy): domain Eukaryota; kingdom Viridiplantae; phylum Streptophyta; class Pinopsida; order Pinales; family Pinaceae; genus Picea; species Picea glauca. Next base: position 4,870 of record JZKD02S1593105.1, read on the forward strand.
TAAGTTTTAAGAAGTAAACCCAAGTACATCTGGAAAAGTCATCAATGAAAGTTATGAAATATTTTCACCCAAAAAAATAAGGAGAAGAAAGTGGACCACACAAATCACTGTGAACAAGCTGCAAAGGACCCGAGGCATGCCAAGAGGCACGTTTTTCAAAACTATTCTGATGATGTTTGTCGAGAACACAACCGACACAAACACCATCTACATGAAACAAGAGGAAGACCAATCACCATTTGTTGATTACATAGTTGTTGCAATGAGTGATAGTTTATATGACCAAACTTCTCATGCCAAAGTTTGCACAACTGATCGCTATGAGCAACAAAAACTGATGGAAACAATGATGACCCAAAGTTGTCAAATTTGTACAACTTGGTAATATCATCAGCAATTCCAGTTGCAAGAACATGCTTCGGATCTTTTAGCTCCTTGATTACAACTTGGTGAGGTGAAAACTCTATGGTTTTACCTTCACCTAAATGAGTGATTTGATATACTGATAGAAGGTTACAAGAAAGATTTGGAACACATAATACATCATTGAAATGACCATTTTCTACTTGAACTRTTCTAGATCCTTCAACACTAAGAGATCTATCATCACCAACRAATATTTTCTTGGTGTTACATTCATTTAAAGTAGAAAATATGGCTCTATCCTTAGCCATATGATAGGATGCTCCAGAATCAATAAGCCACTCATTAGAAGTAGAAGTAGAAGTAGAATTTGTATTGAAGGAGAAACTAGAAGTAGAAAGTGCATGTCCATGAGAATAAGAAGAAGAAATAGAATCAATATTGATGTTGTGCTTCTTCATAACTACTTCTAAATCTACCATCTTCTTGAAACACTTGGACTCATCATGACCATATTTATCACAAAAGTTGCAATGTCTGTTAGTATTCTTATTTTATATTTTTCTCCTTTGTCTCAATTAGGAGCAAAAGTTATCTGAATGGGTTTGGGACCCTTATATTGCTTGTTGTCGTGTCGAGGATGTTTCTTCTTGGGATTTTTGGGTTTATCTTTCTAATGGACAACTAAGGCTTTGTTGGAGGTACCTGCAGGAGTAATCACTTCAAGTTGTACTAGTTTATCTTACTCTCTAATCAAAGCATCACAAAAGTTCTCAAGACTGGGTTTTGATAAGATTTCCCTAGAGCCTCTTGCATGGCATAAAAAGTAGATACAAACACAAAATATGCACTACCTATCTTAGAAAAAATAAGATAGATGCAACGATCTTCGTCTATCTTTATCTTACATTCTTCACATAAAGTTTTGAGTGTTTTAAAATTAGACAGATAGTCTTCAATTCAAGAAAAATCACTTGGACTTGATTTTCTAACTGTTGTGCTCAAATAATATTGTGTTTACCAAACACAGATCCAATCTTTTCCCAAGATTCTTTGGGTTTATCAATTGATTGAAGGTGGAACCTTAAATCGGGAGAGATGAACATTTTGATTAATCCTTGTGCTTCGTCATTCCTATTATCCCATTTGGATTTCTTATCAGCATCAGTGGGTGTTGTTTCCTTTCCCAAGGTAATCTGGTACAAGCCTTTACTTCTTAATAAATCCTCCATATGGGATTTCCATTGGAAGTAGTTGGTGCTAGTAAGTAAGAGATTATTTGTAGAATCCATATTAAATATGTAGATAATATAGATTTAAAAACTGAAACTGATGATGTGAATGGAAAGAGCTCTAAAATTTATGCGGTTTTAAAAAAAATGCATTGAAAACGGACTTCAGATCCAAAATAAATAACTCTAAAACAAAATATTAAAGCCACTTATAGTGATTCACTTTTATACTTAAAGTGAAATACACTTTACAATTTTAGCATGAACTTTTTCAAAAAAACGTAACAAAAGAGAGACTTGAACTCAAGACCTCTTACATAAAAATGCAACTTTTAACCAAATGGTCTAGAAAAACATATTGTAATGTTCAGAAGGAGGATTGTTGTTGTTGTTGTTGTTGTTGTTGTTGTTGTTGAAGACAGTCTTGGAGAGCATGCTAAAAAAAAACTATTTTCACACAAGAAAAAAAATTTGCTTTTCGATGACAACAAGGGTTAGATCTCGGTTAGCTTACCCAGAAGATGCACATTTTCCTATCTGTTTTTTATTTTACGAGGTCGCACAAGGCAGAGGGAAAAGAGAATACACATATATAAAAGAGTAACAACCTAGAAATAAAAAAAATACAAAACCAAAATACTTCTCTGCAAAAAAATTTAAAAATGTGTATTCAAACTTTATACCTCTTGATCTGACTGTAATGGTCATATCTTGGGCAAACAGAAACCTTTTCGAGTGAAAAGAAAAGTGTTCCTGACTGAAACGAGTGCTCCGGATGCAATGAAACAGTCCTCTCAGCCCATAAATGTATAGAAATGACAGAAAATGGAGATGAGGCAACTCGGCTTCACCATCTCGATCTACAACATGAGTGGGTCTTCAAACAGGATTTGATACCATTTTTGACAACACAGGTATTCCAACAAAGGACGAACACCTTCAGTAACCACTCACATAACCAGATCAAATATCAACACACCAATGTTTTCACGTGGTAAAACCCCTACAAGGAAACATCCATGGCCCCAGCCAACGCGGCCACTTGGAGCAGTTTATTAATGCAAAGAAAAAAATTACAGAGAGAATTTACAAGAGAATTTCTCACAATCGATCATCGGCAAATGACCCTTCATGCTCTTTAAATAGAGATCATGGACCAATCGGGTGTTAATCCATGGATCAATGGATGTTAAGATCGAGTCGAGTATGAACATTCGAATCACTCTATGTCGGGAACATATCGTGACCGTCGGATTTCCTAACTACAAATGAATACTAATGCATACTAAAGAAACACACTTTTACCTAATGACACAATAGACCAAGTAGATCTTAAATAAATTATAAGTGCCTAAATATCCTAACATTTTTTCCTTCCATGAGAGGTCGCTTGGGCATGCAAGAGCTTTTGTCCTCAAGAGAAACAAGCTCGATACCCAACTCTTTGTACTCTGACCTCGTTGGGGACATGCATTAAGATGACACGGACCAAATTGCTATGTTACCACTGATCTAGATTTTATGACCAGAATGAAATGAATACAGATTATTAACAGGTGCTTAACAAAAAATAACAAAGATACAGTAAAACTGGTTTTCTATTCAATAAGGAAATAAGTTGAAACTGTAAAATGCAGCGGAAACAAGCTTGCTGGAATGGTGGCGCCTTATCTCTGAGAAGAGATGTGATGGTNTATAATCCTTTCTTATTGATGTCTAGCTTGGAAATGGCACAAACAGTGCAAGATCTAATATACTTGATGACGTCTTGTTGAAGTTTTGGCCAATAAAATGTTTCTGAAGAACAGCTGCAATTTTCTCCACGCCAAAATGTCCTGCCACCCAATTGTAGTGGGCTCCCCAAATAAGCTTTGCACGCTCGCTTGTAGAAACACAAAGATGACCCAAGTGGAATAAGAGTATGTACTGAATGTGAAAATCAGTGACAGTTGCACCTATACCCAAGAGTTGATAGGTGGTGGCGAAGTCCAGATCTTGCTAATAAAGTTGGGGCCACTCAGATGCTTCATGTCCACATGAATGGAACACAGTGGTGAGTGCAGCCACAAGAGGTCGTCTAAGGCAGTCAGCAACACGATTGGAGATACATGTCTTATACTTTATGTTGAGATGGAACTGCTGCAGGTAGGTGGACCAATTTTGATGGCGGTCATTCTACAATTTACCTTGTGTCTGTATGAACTGCAAAGGCTTGTGATTAGTGTGTATGATCGTCTCTTTCCCCAAAATGTAATGTTTCCATTGATGGAAGGCTTGTACAATGGAATACATTTCCTTGTCATAGGTGGAGTATTTATGGATAGTATCAGAGAGTGTCTCACTACGGTATGCCACTGGATGCCCATGTTGAGTGAGAAATGTGCCCACAACATAGTCAGATGCATCAGTCTCAATCTCGAATGGTTGTTACAGATCGGGAAAGGAGAGTACTGGAGCTAAGCACAATCGATGCTTCAAATCATCAAATGCTCATTTTTTTTCCTTCCCCCACATGAACTTGGCCCTGCCACCTATCTTGGTCACCTGGCTGAGGGCCCATGAAATATGGGAGAATCCCAACATGAACCGTAGGTAGAATTTTGGCTAGTCACAAAAAGCTCTGAAGCTTGGTTAGTGTGGTCGGGGATGGCCAATCACAAATGAATTGGATCTTAGTTGGATCAACATGTACCCCATGCTCATCAACAATGTAGCCCCAATATTGGACCTTGTGCATTCCAAAAGAGCATTTTTCCAAGTTGGCATAAATCTTGTGTTGGCACAGAGTGCTCAAAACTTGTTGAATATGTCGCATGTGCTCCTCCCATGTTATGTTGAAGATGAGGATATCATCCAAATATACTACCACAAAAGAGTTGGTGAAGGGTCTCAATACCTCATCCATCAACCTCATGAAAGTGGCTAGTGCATTTGTTAAGCAAAAGGGCGTGACTAGCCATTTGTAGAGACCTTCTTTAGACTTGAAGGTTGTCTTCCATACATCAGTTGATTCGATGGGAAATTGGTGGTATCCAAACTTCAGGTCAATCTTGTTGAAGAACTTTTCACCCTTGAGTTGGTCATGAAGGTCATCAATCTCGGGAATGGGGTAGCGGTTCCTAACTGTGATTTTGTTTAAGGCTCTGTAATCAATGCAGAGTCGCCAAGTCCCGTCCTTCTTCTACACCAGTACAATAGGGCTTCTGCAAGGGGAGGAGATGGATCTGATGTGCCTTTATTGAAGAATCTCTCGAATCTGACGCCTGATTTTGTCATTCTCCATCAACGAGCATCTATAGATTGGTCCATTAGGTAGAGGTGCATCGAGGGTCAGATCAATTGGATGCTTGACTTGGCAGTGTGTCGGTACCCCTGTAGGTGATGAGAATATGTCTCTATATTCTTCCATGATCGTGTCCACTTGGTTTTGTTGCAAAGAGAGGCGTTGTGTAGAGGCCACAGATGTGGTGGCAACCGTCTTCTTACTATGAGCACGGATCACAAAGAATACAAACCTCTCGATCTATGAAATGACCTTACTACATTGCTTAGCAGAGATTAAATAAATAGCAGTAGGCGGCACTACCTCTAGGATCCTGTACAATTGTCTACCCAAAGTGATAATAACATTGCGAGGTCTAGAATCATACACAACATGACACTTCCACAAATATGGTTT
>JZKD02S1593106.1:0-10143 GCA_000966675.3 Picea glauca
CTGCACCAAGATCCTTCATGTTGATCTTGGAGGATAGATACTTATTCACCTCATTTATTACGTTCATGTTGTTTCTAATCAACAACATGTCATCAACATACAATGCTACATATATGAAATTCCCGCCTTCTTCTTTGGAGTATATGCAGTGATCAACTTTGCTTCTCACAAACCCCAAACTAAGGATGTATGTGTCAAAATTTTGGTAACACATCCTTGGTGATTGGTTTAAACCATAAATAGATCTTTTCGGTTTGTACACCAAATCTTTCTTTCCCTTTACTACAAATCCTTCAATATGTTTCATGTACATTTCTTCATCCAAGTCCCCATGTAGGAATATTGTCTTTACATCCATTTGTTCTATATCTAGATCAAGTTATGCAGCCAGAGACATTAGTACTATAATGGAAGTTAATTTTTCAACAGTGGAAAAAATATCACCAAATCTGACTCCTTCGACTTGGGAATATCCTTTCGCTACTAGTCGAGCTTTGAATTTCTCAACTTGACCTATTGTGCTCATATTTTTTTTGAATACGCATTTTCTACCGAAATTATTTCTTCCACTAGGTAATTTGACTAAGTCCCATGTCTCATTCCTGTGCAAGGATTCCATATATTCGACCATGGCGTCCTTCCAGAGTTTTCCCTTTGTTGAGTCAACTACCTCCCTGATCGACTTAGCCTCATCGTCGGTGGAGGTTAACACAAATGTAGAACAAAATTTGGGTGGACTATACCTTTCAATTGGTTTTCTTACTCATTCTAACATCCTTACAACCAGGGTTGGTTGTTCCATCTCTCCTTCTGATTCAGTCGTCTCATCTGAATCATCTTCTTCATTCCTCATTTCAAACTGCACCTTCTCTGGATTATTCTCTAATGAACAATTTATTGAGGCTCAGACTTACTTTCGACTTCTCTGAAGACCACATCTTGAATGTACACTATTTTCCTTGATGCAATATCCTAGAGATTATATACTTTCATTCCTTCTTTGTATCCAATGAAAATACACTTTACTATATTCTTGTCCACCTTGCTCCTTTTTTCCTTGGGAACATGCACAAATGCATCACAACTGAATACTTTGAAATGTGAAACTGAAGGCTTCTTACCTGGACATACCTCACGTGGATTCATGTTGACTAGCACTTATGAAGGAGAGATATTCAACATATATTTTTTAGTGTCGACTACCTCCACCAAGAATTCTTGTATGAGCCCAACATCATTGAGAATGATCCTTGCCTTGTCCATCAATGTTCTATTCATTCTCACAACAACTCCAATTTGCTGTGGTATTTTGGCATGTTATGCCACACTGCTTGTAGAACTGATGAAATTATTTTCCACATAATTCACCACCTGTGTCAATTCTCAACACCTTAATATTCTTATCTATATGGTTTTCTACAAGATATTTAAACTCTTTGAAGTTCTCAAAAACCTCTGATTTCTTCCTCAGGAAATATATCCATGTCTCCCTAGAAAAATCATCTATGAAGGAGACATAATACAGGGATCCACCAAGTGAAGGCACTAAAATAGGGCCAAAAACATCACTATGAACTAGCTCTAGAATCCCATTTCCCTTGTCACTCCAAATGGGATCCTCATCTAACTTTGTTTTCCATATATACAATTTTCACAAAATTCGACTTCTAAATTACATTTAGGAAAATATTCAATCATACCTTTGTTATGCATAGCTCGATGTCCTTTTTCTTCTATGTGTCCCATCCTCTTGTGCCTTAGCATGGTAGGGTCAACTATATGATGAGTTGTTGATTCGGTTTGAATCGATTCAGCCTGAGTTGAGTTGAGTCAAGTCAAATTCGAGTCGACTTTAGGAAAAATGATGTTGTTGCATCCATTCGAGTCGACACTCACTAGTAACTTGTATAGGGTTCCAATATGAACTCCTTTCATTAAAACCATTGCACCTCTGACCATCTTGCACGAATCCTTTTGAAATAGAGTGTGAAATCTTGCATCACTCATCTTATTGATAGATATCAAATTTATTTCCAAACTTGAAATGTGTAGCACACATGGAAGGGTTCTACTTCTCCCATCTTGCAGTATCAGTCTAACTCTTTTTCATCCAAAAATTTTGGTTGTCGATTCATCCCCCAGGAACATGTCTCCTCCTTTATATTGTTCATATTCACATAAAAATTCTCTATGTGGTGTCATATGATAGGATTCTCCTAAGTTGATCAACCAAACATCTTGATCCAATTGTGTATTGGTAGATGCTAGGTACACATCACCCCCCTTATCTGGAGTCATCTTTCTCTCACTCAACTGCTTCTTGTCATATCTTCTACTGAATTCCATTTCCTTCGACTTGCAGTCCATTTTGTAATGCCCATCTTTACCACATTTCCAAAATCTTCTTATTGAATTACCAGGGTATTTAGTTCTACCCTTCGACTTAGAATTTCTACCGGAGAATTTGCCTTTATCTCCGTCAATGAGTCAACCTCTCACCACTAAAGCATATTTGGTCGATCCTTCCATGTTCTTCATTCTCATTTCTTCTAATAGCAGAGACAAAACCATGTCTTCTAGCACTAATGTTTTTTTATCACTCCCTATAGCCACGACTAAGCTATCCCAGGATTCTGGAAAATAACATAATAGGATAATACGTTTCTCCTCCTCAGTGATTTTAATATCCATAGAAGATAACTGGCTTATACTGGTATTAAATGAATTTAAATGCTTAGTCACTGAAGTGCCCTCACTCATCCTCAGAATATACAATATATTTATGAGAAACAACTTATTTACTAGGGATTTTTACTGGTACAAGATGGCCAACTTTCCCACAGTTTCTTGGTCGAATATTCACCTGAAACATTTAGCAATACCAAATATGCAAGACAAATTCAAATCATACTCCTTCCTCTTCTCTTAATTTTATCCCATTATTCCATTGACATACCTATCGAAATGGTACCTAGACAGAGTATTGTCCATTTTTCTTGATCTACAAGGAGATCTTCAATTTTAAGCATCCAAAGCTCAAAATTCTGGCCATTGAATTTTTTCGATCTCTATTCTCGAGCTTCTTGCCATTCTTTAACACAATCTTTAAATATTTATGACTTACGACTCTTACATTACCTAGGTTTTAGCTTAGATCCAAGGTTGTTAAACCAAGATCTGATACCACATGTAAGAAAATGAGAAACACTTCCACACTAAACCTAGCATAAGAGAGGAAGAAATATTTAAACAAGAAAGTAAATGACACAAAAAACACATAGTACAAAATTATTTTACCTTGGAAACCAAAACAGGGAAAACCAACATTCCTTGAGCATTATTCGCTCTTGTTGTCTTATTTATTCGTAATAAAAGGTTACATGTCTAACCTTGGTCTACACCTAAGACATAATCGACATCATACCTTCTTTCTTTACACAAGAACAATCCTACAACCAATTCAACTTACATATGCATGGCGAAAAACCTCTATGATTATTGATTCAGTGTTAGCTTTTACAACATTACAACATGCCTTATTTATAGGATTTAAATTAGGAAAAACCCTAAAGAAAATGTGCCCAAAAATGGTTACATATCCACACAGATCATTGGCTACAAATCCTGTGAATCTCAGGATTATGTTAGAGTCGATTACCAGGTCAGATTACCAGTCAACTGCGAGTCAACCTTCATTCGGTCTTCAGTCAATTTCCACACGGTCTCCTTTCGATCTCTTGTTGGTTTACCTATTCTACTTGTTGTCGATATCTTCTACTTCAAATTTACTCGATCAAACCACCTCGACCTTCTACGTTTTTTCAATATATTCGACTTCACCTTTACCTGGTCGAACCACCTCGACTAGACTTTCACTGCAAAGACTATAACAACCCAACATATTGATCTTCAAGAATACCATGTTCCCTTTCATCTAATCAAAGAGGTTAATGATTTGAGGCAATATATATTGGTTCCTAATGGAGGATTTCTTTGATTTTCTATAATCAATGAAAATCATCCATGATCCATCCTTCTTTCTCAAAAAAATCATTGGTGCTCCCCAAGGTTATATACTATTTCAAATCAATCCCAGATCTAAAAGCTATTGAAGTTACATCAACAATTATTACAATTCTAGAGTGCTCATGCAATACATATCCTTGGAGATAGGATCTATTATTGATTTGAGTTCAATAGTTAACTCCACCTCATTCTTGGGTGGAAGCGTGAAACCCTTTAGGAAATACATCAAGAAATTATAACAAAACAAAATGTTGTGCTTTATCCATTGGATAATCTTTCTTGTTCATGGCTACTGTTGCATACATCAAGAAACCTCTTATAAGACTCCATTTTAGTTGAAAGGTTGAAATGAATATCATATATACCACTCTCTTGTTCCCTACTAAGACCCTCCTTAGTCTCATTTCATCAAAGAAATGGAACATCTTAATTTTTCAATCTAGTACTCTCCAATGGGCCTCCAATCATTCCAGACCAACACTCAAGTTATAAGGTCATGGAGTAATAAAATATAAGGATATATAGGAAATACATGTCTTAAGGTCACAGTCCCTCACCAACTATGCTACCCCTTTCTTAGTTCCCAAATCCATCTCAACAAGGTCAAATTCAACCTATCTACTTTCCACCAAGCCATATCTAAATAATGCATTAGTGGAATAAAGATCAGAGCAACTCTTTTTATTTTACTTGTAGTTTCAAACACTTTGGAATAATTATTTTATTGGTGGTTGTTCACCACTACATGGATCTTATGAATCCTACCCATATCACCCACTATGGTTTGAATTTTCTCTTTTCTAGGTCCAATGTTTCCATGTGGATAGTCTCTCTATAAGTGAGGCTCTCTACAAGTTCATACCCATTTTGGAGGTAACCTCTACGTCCTCATCTAGATAGAAGTAAGTTCACTAATTTGTTATGGTTGTTAATGGTGTGCATTTACCTGCTACATACGAGGCCTAAAATATGGTACTTATCTCCTTTTATTCTACCTCTTAATTCCTAAAAAATTCTCTATTGGTTCTTCTTTGTGCCCTACAAAATATTTGCAACTTCCTTTTGGAAAATGGCTTTGTTTGGGGCCTCCTGCAATGTCAAAAACTAGTGTTTTGGATGGCCTAGTTTGTACTTTGTGTTGAACCAAAATTATGCTTTGGGATTAACATGATGTTCCACATGTTTTATCTTCCCAAACCAATAAGAGGGTTTCTTTGAGAAGCCTTGCAAACTCTTGTTCTAGTTGAAGGAAGTAGAATGACTCATCATTTTTATGACACTTTCTCCATTAAATCGTATTATGGGGTCACATTCGTTGATTTATTCAAGCACATAGTGACCTATCAGACACTAGAGGAGTATAAATAATCAATTTAAGACACTTTTTCTCAGTCCAAGTCAGTTACAGGATTCAAATTTTAGTTTGGTTAAATCCTCAATCATCAATTTGGGGTTAATAGGGATAAATGGATTTTATAGTTATAGTATTTTATAGCTTTCTAAAACCTATAATATTCCTTCATGATAGTGATAAAAATTCTATTAAGAATTAAATGAGATATGAATGAAAATATAGCACAAAATACATAGATATAGTGAAATCTATATTCTATTAATGAATGGAATACAAAATACTGCAAAATGAAAAGCACACACGCTAGCTAGAATGGTGGTAGATTATCCTTGAAGAAAGAGATGTGTTGACTATGCTCATTCTTAAGAAGCTGATTACAAAGAGGAAAAAATGGCCTTTTAACATAAAGAATCAATGGGAAAACCCTAAACATCCAAAAACCTAACCCTAGAAGATGAAACGTCAAAAGGTTTGTGGGCCCCAATGTGGTTAATTGATACATCGACTTCCTGGGGGCGTTACGTTTTCATATGATCTCCGTTTGGGGTGCTTGGTAGTCTGTTATAAATGTATATCCATTAAGTACACATTAAAAACATCCCATAACATTCCTTTCACTATATATTGGGTTTTTCCATGTCAAAAAAAATGTCTTTTAGGGCCTCAAAACTGTCCCAGAAGTTTGGGACCCAATAAACTATAGAAAAATTGCCAAGATGTGGGATCGTTTTGAATTAGTGGAACATGTGGGTGGCCACCAATATCCACTTGGATCAATCGTCCCCCATTAGGAACCAATGGTCACCATTGCATTAAGTTCCTCCATCATATGGGGAAAATTCTGCTGAATTTGACTTCTGGTGAGGCATTTTCCCTGGTGAAGAAGCTTCCTTGCTTTGATGAACCGATAGAGTTGGATGTTCTGCTGGTGAGTTCCCTTCATCTTGGTGTCCATGATTCAATCCATTGACTCCTACTCAATGTAGTCAATATTAATTTCTATAGATTCCACTTTCTCTACCACGTATGAAGTGTCCAGGAGAGGTGGAAAATATGGTCAAAGTAGTTCCACATTAGATAGAAGGTGCAAGCCAATGAAAGAGGTAATACTTAATTCAAAAGCAATCTCATCCACATCCTTGATGATGGTGTAAGGCCCATATAAGAGTGGGAAAATAATTTGATGGGGTCCTTTGAGGCACTCTTTAAGAAAATACAACCATACCTTATCTCCCCTCTGAAACTTGTGTGGTACTCGATGCTAGTCATGGTGCTTCTTGTACTTGGAATTTTCTTTTTCAAGAATATCATGAAATTATTGTTCAAAGTGATAGATTTGTTAAGAATTAGGGTGAAAGCAAGTTTTCTTTCTTCTGAAAGTAAATTTGTTCAATTTTGTTAATGGTCATATATTTTTTTTCATTTCTTAGAGATTAACATGGCCATGTATTCATATTCCTTCTGACAATATCGATGTTGAATTCTTAGAAGTTTTCACCATATGAGGCTTCACCTATCTCTATTTATTTGTTTGTTATGAGTGGTATATGGTTATGGAAATATCCAAATTTTTGGGAGCCTAACCCATTGTGAGTCCTATTGTGGGTTATTTGGTTGTTCAAATCAAAATTTTCATTAATAAATATAATCTTTTCAATCATATTTACTATTTCTTTGTGTATATTATTATGTTTTAGCTTTCCTACTTTTTCTTCTAAAAGCTTGTTTTAGTTGATGGTTTATTACTCCATTTTTTTTTATATAAAATGGCCTTATATAATTTTTCTTTAATTTTGTAAAATTGTATTTAATTAGATTTCTATTTGTTTTTCTTTACTAGTATATTTAATTTTAATATTTAATAAATTTTCATAGTTATATGGATAATTATTTTTAGGATATCAACATTAATTTGGATTTTAAAGAAAAATGACTACTAACCTGAGAGTCATTCTACAATACATTTTCACATAATAGGGAGAATTAGTACCATTAAGGAGTAGATTCAATCACCCTTCTAACAATTCAATGTCAATCCAAGTTGCCGGTTTAGGGATTAGATTACTACCCAAGTTTCCATTCTTATATTTCTCTTTTCCAAACCTAGAAGAGTGTTTTTTTTATGTGTTGGTTACTTGAACTTTGGTTTCAAGCATCAAAATAACTGGTGAGATATTAGGGATGTAATTTCTTAATATATTTTCATTTTTCCTATATATTTATGATCATACCTTTGAGGTAATCCCTAGGAATCTAAAATGTGTAGTTCTTGATCTAAGTCTATTGTATCCTTGAATTCTACCTCATATAGTCATTCTACCTTTGGGCCTACTGATTCCGACCATGACAAAATTTTGATGACCTTGACACACTCCAAGAATTTTAAAGTATAATCTAGGGTTTTGGTCCCTAGTCCATGATCTTCCTTACTTTAAAGGTCTCCCTCATGAATATGCAAATGAGAATGTTGAAATCTTTGTTGAGTACTAGTTTTCTAAAGAAATCATACCCCTCTCTGATGATGTGCATCTTTCCTCATACATTTCAAAAAAAAGTTACAAAATAACTTAATTCATTTTTTCTCTGATCCATCTTGGGTTGGAAATAATTGTTCAACCTCTTTAAAGATATATTTATGAGTTTTTAGGTGAGAATTAGGCCTTCCCCCCCTTTTTTTTTGTTACATGTGGAGACTCATTACATCCAAATTTAAATCCTAATATTAGTAATCCCCCATCAACCCTTCAATGATGTGACTTATGTGGTGAAAATCATGATTCCATTACCTGTAAATAATTCTTAGAAACTAATAGCTACTGTAGTGTTCCTTAACTTTTAAACTTTAATACATTTTTTTTTTTTAATTTCTTCTCAAATTCAAAATAAATTTAATAAAAAATAATAAATAGAAGAATTTTGGTCGATTACCAAGATATCAAAATTATAAAAATGAAAAACTCAAAACACAACTTCATTTAACTAACTTTAGAAAATCACTAAAAAAAAAAATTAAATTTATTTAGTAAATCATCCTCTCATAAAAGTAGCTTGAACACTATGAATCCATGGTTAGTGCTCGGATTGTTACAGTAAAAAGTCAAGTGGCCCGCCATAGTGTTGGCCACGATCTCAATGTACTGACATTCGATTTATTAAAATCTTTGTGCTGTGATTGAAATAAATCAATATTCCTGGCGCCATGTGCAAGTGCTTGGCCCATAAATGTGCTCCAAAATTTGATTAAGGTTTTGTTTAAAAATGCTTAAAATGGTCAACTTTGTTTATCTATGCTGAAAGGTGTATTGACATTCAGCTAAAGCATGCTTTGGCCCATGGCCCAAATTGGATTGGAGAAAAGTGAATTGGATATGGTTTTTATTATAAAAACAAAATATTTTACACAAAATCATGGTTTTTTTAATGTCTACATATTTAGAAATAATAGTAGGTTTATTTCTAATTCTTGGCTTTTCTGAATTTTCTGAAAGGATGCATATTTAAAAATAATAGTAGGTTTATTTAGAAATAATAGTAGGTTAATTTGGTAAAATGGAACCTTAACATTTTTAAAATAAAATTTGCTTCATAATTTTAGTAAATATTTTATTAATCTGAATTGTGTTTTTAACATAGTTATGAATCGGGAAACAACTACCCTTCTCGGGGGTGGGTTCGTCAAATGATGGCTCTTTTGGAAAGAGCATGCGGAGATATGAATATGAAAGTAGAAGATGCCAACTAATTGTGGAGTCTAGGAGATGATGAAAAGTACTTAATAATATTTGGAAAGAGTTGAAGATTAATTTAAAATTTAAAATTAAAAAATAATAAAAAAAATATTGAAGATTAATTTAAAATTAAAATAAATAAAAGAGGTGTGAATTTTTGTTATGGGATGTATGATTGATTTTTAGTTCTTGTCTTATAATAAAATCAGAATATGACTTTCTTAGGATGAGGTGTCATTATGGAATATTAGGTTTGAATGGCAAGTGGCTTCTGTTACATATTAATCAAAAGGACATTTGTAATGGTCACATTGATCAAAAGGACATTTGTAATGGTGAATACAATTTTTAGGTGGAAAGAGAAGGGACGTCATTGTAGTGGTGACATCTTCTTTCATGTAATACAATTAGTATATCATTTCTCATTTGTGAAGGTTAAAAGTTTTGTAATGATGGAAGAAGAAGAAGTTACAAAGTCCTAATGTAAATTTAGGAGGGATCACTTAGTTTACTCTTCAATGACTCTGTTAGTTTGTAGGTGGGCATTCGATTATGAAGTCTTTATTGGTGAGTGGGCTCTAGAATGATAAATTTTTCTGGTGTTTTTCTATAAATGTATATATGAATGAGTCCTCCCATTGTAGTCACCCTCTTAGGCACAAAATCAAGGAAAAAAAAAGTAAAAGTGGACATCCCAAATAGAAACAAATTACCACTGTGAATCACACTACATAAGTTTATCCACTTTGATCTTCTACAAAGATTATAGGGAAAGTGGTAGCTATCAAATAAAGGGTCCAGGAAGAATGTGAATGAATTCCCAATGTTATTATTGAATGAAAATTCAAACATAACTCCTAGACTTAATCCATAGTAATAGAAAAAATTCGAAGTATTTATAGCTTCTAAAACTTTACTAACAAGTTAAGGGAATAATGGTTTAAACTTTATGCATTGAAAACTAACTACTAGTCAATATATCAAAGAAATTATATTACATTATGTTAAGGTTATCCCAAATGAAACAAATATCTC
>JZKD02S1593107.1:0-10143 GCA_000966675.3 Picea glauca
GAATTAATTGTCACTTTATGACTTAAGTGACATATTTCACTTTTGACTTAAAACTCCTAAGTCAAAGTGAAATTAGAATCATAAAGTAAAGTACAAGGGTAATAGTCTTCCCCTTGTTAATATTATGGTAGTTGCGGGAGGTATTTACCTCCACGTGTGAACCTGAAGAGAATAGAAGACTCTGGGAAGCAAGAGAAACCCTAATGAGTTGGATAATAACTCTAGAAGCCTTGTCGGCTCAAGAAAATAATTTATATTAGGCTATTAGCCTGCAAGAGAAGAAGTCGACCAGAAATAATAATAATATACTGAACAGACACTTATCCAGAAGCAGAAGTTGGCCCCAACAAAACTGGCAGGATTACTATAAATACAGGGTGCTAGTTCTCATTTGCAGCATCTCAGAATTGAATTTCCCAGTTTTGGTGCGCACTGCAGCTCTAGTTTGGTGCGCACGTGTGGAGGAGGACTGCAGGTGCAACTGCAACAGCAACTAGTTTCAGTATTGTCTTGGACTATCTATTGGCGAGGGTTTGGACTATCTGATCAGTATTTTGTGTTGCACTATCCTTGCGGAAAGGTGCACTACCCTTTGTTTGGCTATCTAGCCTAGGGTTTGCTTCTGGAGGAATTCTCAGTCAAGGTTAAGGTGCTTGGAGGGAGGCTTCCGCCTATGGTTGGGTGATGACGGTATCGTCAATCATAAAACAAGAACACCATCTTCTATATTCTAACAGGTTATGGGCCCACACCCCTTTAGTCAGCCTAAAATGCTGGAAGGAAACATAGCCACTAGATATTGAGCTCGTTGAGCAACTACCGCTAGGGTTACTAGCAAGAGCAGCTTCCAAAAGCACTACAGCTAGGGTTACTAACAGAAGCAGTTGCAGAAACCCTAAACCTCTTGTTGAGGCACCTTAAGTGAATGGATTGACCTATTCTCCAGATATATCAGTGCACCCTAGCCCAACACATCTCCTGGTACTCTCAGAAGGCCAAGACGTGAAGTTTGGATTTTTGGTAAAGTCTAGGGTTTGACCAAGTCAACCAGCCATGATGAACTCTATGAAGATTGAGAACAAGCTATATGGAGCCTCTAACTTCAGAGCATGGAAGACAAGGATTGACCTCATCCTTTCTAAGAATAAAGTACTTGATATTGTGAAAGGAAAGATCGTGAAGCCAGAGTTTGAAGAAGGAGAAGAGAAGGAACCACAGAGCGTTGCAACTATGGAGAAGTTCAAAGATGTTGACATCAATTCCATGAGTATCATAATGGATTCCATAAAATACCACTTGATACCCTACATCTCCCATATTGACTCATCAAAGAAGATGTACGATGCCCTAACAAATCTCTTCTCAGTCAAAAACATTGGACAAGTTATGAGTCTGAAGAATGAGCTCCGTAACATGAAGATGAATGACAACGACAGCATAACATCATACTTTGTAAGGATCTCCCAGTTAAGAGAGCAAATACAAGCTATTGAATAGATCACTTCAGAAAAGGAATTGGTGAACATGGTACTCAATGGTATTCCCAAGACATGGGATGCATTTTCCGCAAGCATGAACACAAGGAAGGAGTACCCGACATTTGAAGAACTTTGGACTTGATGTGCTTAAGAAGAATCAAGGATCAATGAAAAAGCGAAACCTCAAAAGAAGCACGATGATCAAGCCTTCACAGCAAGATTCAATAACTTCAGGGACAAAAGAAAGCTCGGTTCAAGAAGGAAGCCAAAACAAAGAAAAGATATTGCAGAAATACAATGCTTCAACTGTCAAAAGTACAGTCACTACAGGAACCAGTGTCCCAATCTAAAGAAAAGGAAAGAGAAGGAAGGAATCAAGTTTGCATATTTCCGAGAGAAGATAGGGATCATGGAAGATTCTCCAAGCTAGAAGAAGGTACGAAAAAATATTCTTGAAGAACAATTATTTTTGTGATTTAAATAACTCTCCAGTTAGGAGGGAGCACTGAAAACATTATTTATTTTTATAATTGAAAATTAGTCTAGATCGGACAGATGCTTTCCTATTCAGAAAGTGGATTGATATTTCTAACGAACATTGCATTCCCATTGTAGTTAACATGGGAGGAAGATTGATTTCTGATGTATCATAGACAACGACTTCCCATTGTGGTTAACATGGGGAGTGGTCTAGGACAGTCATTCCTATTGGCAGTCACTCTGAGTAGTGGTCAAGTAGAATGGTCTGCCTTGTCGGGTAGTCATTCTTCTTGGTAGTCACTCTGAGTAGTGTTCAAGTAGAATGGTCCATCTTGCCGGGCAGTCATTCTTTCGAAGTTCAAAATTGTGAGCAGTTTTGAAGAATGGTCCATTTTGGAGGTTGATGCAGGACATACATTCCTTAGGGCATACTCATTCTCTCTAGGTTACACTTTGTTTAGTGTTGGAGGAATGGCCCAGGGTGGGGAATGGTCTAGACAGTTACTCCTTAGGGCAGACTCATTCTCTCTAGGTTACACTTTGTTTAGTTTCGGAGGAATGGCCCAGGGTGGAGAATAGTTCAGGCTCAACAATTAGGGACAGTCATTCCTTGGGGTTTATACATTCTCTCCAAGGTGCACTTTAATTAGTGTAGGAGAAATGGCCCAGGGTGAGGAATGGTCCAAACATTTCTTAGGGTTTATACATTCTGTCCAGGGTGTACTTTAATTAGTGTAGGAAAAATGGCCCAGGGTGAGAAATGGTCCAGGCTCAGAAATCAGAAATAATCCTTCTTCCTTATTTGTGAAGAATAGGGCAGATAGCCCATTGCTGATGAGGGTAGATATTCTTTCAGATCTCACAAACGTGAGTGAAATATTGGCCCAGAGGATTCAATTTATCTTTAACAATATTTTTCTATGCAGGATGGCATAAGATGATTGTTATGGAGACTACCTGTCTCCATACAATAGAGATATACTATTGTGGTGGATATGTTCCACTGTTAGTGAGGTAGATATTCTTTCAGAGATCACAGATGTGAGTGAAATATTGGCCCATACAAATCAGTTTATATCATAACATAGTTTCTATGCAGGATGCTCTCAGATGTTTGTTATGAATACTGTATGACAGTAGATGAGGACTACTGTGGTGAATATGTTTCATTGTTCGCAACCATACGTTGTTGATCAAGTACTTGTGTGTTACTTGATTTGGTAGTGAATCACTGGATTGTAGTTATGTACTAATATGAATAGACACAGTTGTGCTCTATCCTTGTTCTAATTGCCTTGAAGACTATCAATAGTTTATTGGAGATAATGCTCATTCATATAGATGATGAACAGAGATTTTCAAGACGGAAAATAGTTCAAAAATTTTACTCCTCTTGTCTCACTCTATGGTGAGAATGACTTATCTAGCATCATATCTAATTACTCAGATGAAGTATGGTTTCAAGAATTGATGCAGCTGATGGTGATGGTGATGCTCATGATCTAGTCATGAAATAGTCTAGATGACTATATTAATGCTACCGGGTAAATGGTATGTTTTTGTGCTCAAGTCCATTACCTATAAAAACCTCTCTAGCTAGGAGGGAGTGTTAATATTATGGAAGCTACGGGAGGTATTTACCTCCACGTGTGAACCTAATGAGAATAGAAGACTCTGGGAAGCAAGAGAAACCCTAATGAGTTGGATAATAACCCTAGAAGCCTTGTTGGCTCAAGAAGATAATTTATATTAGGCTATTAGCCTCCAAGAGAAGAAGTCGACCACAAATAATAATAATATACTGAACAGACACTTATCCAGAAGGAGAAGTCAGCCCCAACAAAACTGGCAGGACTACTATAAACACAGGGCACCAGTTCTCATTTGCAGCATCTTAGAATTGCAGTTCCTAGTTTTGGTGTGCACTGCAGCTCCAGTTTGGTGCGCACATGTGGAGGAGGACTGCAGGTGCAACTGCAACAACAGCTAGTTTCAGTATTGGCTTGGACTATCTATTGGCGAGGGTTTGGACTATCTGATCAGTATTTTGTGTTGCACTATCCTTGGGGAAAGGTGCGCTACCCTTTTTTTGTCTATCTAGCCTAGGGTTTGCTTCCGAAGGGATTCTCAGTCAAGGTTAAGGTGCTCAGAGGGAGGCTTCGTCCTATGGTTGGGTGATGAAGGTATCGTCAATGGTAAAACAAGCACACCATTTTCTATATTCTAGCACCCCCTTTGTTCTTAGAGACTCATAAGCACATGGGGACCACTTTCCAAGGTACCCAAATCTCAACAGTTTAGAATCCTCATGTTTCAGTTCTGAAATTATTTTTTTGTTCAGTTTTACTGTTGATATAAAAACTGGGTTTGGGCATTAGACATTGGCTGAAAAATCAGCGAGACTAAAACTGGGTTGGGGTCTAAAAAATTTAAAGAGGTGATTCATCACATTGGATCTATCAAATATTCTTGGGGTTCTTTGAATAAGTTGAAAGATATATATGATTCACATTCAAAATTGGAGCTAATTCAGTTGTTGTTGAAGCTTTTAAACCTAGATTTGAATGATAATGATCCCATGCTTTTAGCATCCAAAATTAAATCCATCATGCACAATGTTGATGCTACTTGTGTGAAGATAGACACTACTCTCACGACATTCATCAAGTCCCTATACTCCACATATTATTTCTATATTGAATCACTTCAAGCTAGTGGACAACTAAATTCCCTCGATTGTGACTCTTTTGTGGAGAAAATTACAGAATTAGACCATGATAACTTGAAAACACAACTACTTAGAATCAAGCAGAAAGGGTTCCATGTCCTTCATACCTAAGAGAGAACCAACTCATGATAGGACAAGGCAAGTATGTAATGTGTCTGTGATTTCCCCGAGAAGTGTCTATGTTTGGGTTATTGGGATCGAAGTCAAACAATTGACAACCTAACATTTGGATTGGAATCTCCTTGTACAAGGATCTTCAAGGAACAAAGGAAAATTCACTACCCTTACCTTTCCTAGGGATTTTTTCTATGGAGTAAGGCCTAATTCCTCTGGTTTAAAGACGTAAAACTGATTATTTTATTTTAATATTCCTGAGTTTTTAGGGCATTTTGAAGAAATTTGTTCTAATTTGTTCTGTTTTTTGAGTCCCCGTATATTTTCCATTTCAATATTGACCTGTACAAATCCTACCTGAAGGGGAATTAAGTGGCCATAGAAATTAGAAAATTCTCTCACCAACCAACCATCCATTGATTGAGCCATTGAGAAATTCATAATTCCAGCCTTCATGCTAGCCAGATAAGATGAACGAATGGATGATTGATCCGTTGGGTTAGTCAGTCTAGCCAGATTCTGATTGATTTCTCAATTGAGGCATGAGAGCGATTGAGGGAAGAAAATATCGGTTTTGTTGGTCATGAATTATATATGTAATTACGCAAGTGACTAGCTATCATAATTGATCATGCCCTATTATTTCTAAGCATTGTTCATACTTTGATTTCCTGGATTAAGATGCCCAGGCCCAAACCGAAGGGAACATTACTAATTCATTGAGTTTCCTAAATCAAAATTATAGTTCTCAACCCCAGTGAAAATTATTCCTACGAACCCATCCACACACATATTTTATTTATCAAATTCATGTCTGGCTAAGGTTTTTGATCAACCGTACCAATCCCCAAAACACCCAACAAGTTGTTCGCGTAATGGATTTAGAATAGGTTTTTACCTACCATAACATAGCCCCGAGCTATCCATGAACCATCTGAGCGACCCATTAAGCTCGAAAGAGAGGGGACCCTGACATTTTTGGTTTCTCCTTTGGAGCCTCACCTGTTGAATGAAAACAAGGTTTAGACAGATTTAGAACCCTACCAGGTGAGCTACCCTACCTTACCACCTCGATCGATATGAATTGGACATATATTCCACCTACCACTACTATATTAATACTTTATACCACTACCTTTACTGCTAGAGATACCACACCTAACTTGCTACACACCCGATATTCGTTATTGATTACCCATATTGTTCATTACACACTTGCTTAATCAATGCACGCATTATATACGTTGTTGTGCACAAAAAATAAAGTTTACAACACAGAACATACAGGTTTAGTTTATACTACTCGAGCTTGTTTTGGTTTATGTTTATTACTTGGGTGTTGATCCCACTTAGTTAGTTAGCGACTGATGAAGAATAGATATCCCTTTTTAAGCATGCTCTTTGGACCTTTACTTTGGGGTTCAGGCGTGGATAGGACAAAGGTGCTTGGAATTTTGAAATTCATCGAGTGAGTTTACTATTGAAACAATATAGTTATGGAACCCAAATAGATAAAAATAATACGCCTCCGACCCCATCCACACACATATTTTATTTATCAAATACATGTTTTGTTAAGGTTTTTGGATCAATCAAAACCAACCCACTAATTCAAAACTTGTTCTTTGGATAATTGACTTTGACTTCGTTCCTCACTACTACGTGCCTAAGCCTATAAGGAAGTTACTTGCCAAAATACCTCGTAGCTATTTGTATTGCCTAAGCCTCTTTCTTATGGCTATTACACCCCACCCTTCCCAACAAACTTTGTGCCATCCCCTAACCAACATGGTGCCTTTTTATGATGGGAATCTCTACGATCCTCAACTATTTATATTAGACCTAGAAGACTTAAGGTACCACTATACAACCCTTCCTTTAGGGAGGAAATGAATGGTTCAACTTATTGGATGAATGGAAGTGGGTGACATAGAAATGGAACAATCTTTTGTTGGATCGTGCATGGGAAGTGCCTTCTTGGATTGAGGAACTACAACCATAATTAAGAGATTGGGGTGGGGGCCAACACATGAGGGTGACTTAGAAAATTTCTTTTACCCTTTGAAACCTATATAATTACTTTATGTTGGACAAATACCACTAGTCAGTCGTGGGAATTGCTTAGATTCTTGATCCCTCCACCAAACCTTTTGTAGAATATGCAATAGGAACTATACTATCATTGATAAAATTCATTCCCTTTGTATCTTCCAGGTCATTCAGTGGATTCAGGGATCTTCCTTATCACGACAAAGCCTCGTCGGTTGATATCGGACGGTCTTTATATACATTATTTCAGGATCTTCTCTGGGTACCAGTTTAATATGGGATCTTCTTTATAAACCGCCTTCCGAGGGTGATTCTTGTCTTGATCAAACTTTTTATGGATAGGATTTAAGATACCGTCTTTAGTTTTGTATTCTTTATCACCCCCCACCTTTTATGGCATCTTCTCTCAAAGGGTACCTACCTTTTTAGTTATATCTCTAGGTGTCAATATTGGGATTCTCTTTATACACTTCTTATCAATCTTCTTGTTGCACACTTCACCTTTAGTTTGATATGGGGATCTTATTTATCAAGGTGCATTTTGAAGGTGATTCTTTAAATTATAAACTCATTATTCAGGTGTTCGATGGAATTTTAATAGGTTTTCGACCTCACCTACATAATCCAACTAGAACTTATGATTTTTTCCTTATTGGAAGGAAAGTGATAACCTTACATGCATTAAATTATCTATTTTCATAAATAAAATAGATATTTCTCAACCTCGATGGATCATACCTGTCTGGCCCACTCAACATGAGGGTTTGCCTTATTTCAAATCGTATCTCACAAGCTTTTAATCACTTCACCCTTTGACTTAAGGATGAAGGCACCCAGGCCTAAGCTAGAAGGAATTAGGAAATGAATCGATTTGACTATATACAATAGAGAGTTTGGGACCCCATCTGGAAAATAACTTTCGAACCTAGAAAAAAAATGCAGTTCCTTTATCCAACACGTGTTTAGGAAGGTTTTTGATTGACCAGACCCACCCTACACCAAAATTTTATTTGAGGTGAATGGAATTTGAATATGAGGGTTTGAACTCACCTTCCTAAGTAGATAAGTTACCTTCCAAACTACCGAGTCACTATCTATATTGCCTAACCTATCATTGATGCTCCTTGCCTTATTTGAACCACCTTTTACTTATGATGCTCTAGTTTGGAAGCCATATGAATCCCATAGTAGGGAGGTATCAACCATATCCCTTTGCTCTGATGGATGCAATTTTTGGATGGCATGACTGGTCATTTATTGCTTAATCACACTAGGAGGGTCAACATCAATCGATTGGGGGATCAGGGGAAATTTGGATGAGGGAAGGTCCATGATTCAAATTCACCATTAGGTGACAGGAAAATACCAGATAGATCCCTATGGAAGTGCGTGGGTGGATGGCATGGAAGGTAGAAATAAGAGAGGGAATGTGGGACAAGCAATAAATCCCTGAGAGAGAGTGAGAAATTTGACGCCTTGGGACCTGTGAAAATGAAAAGTGAAAGGGTGGCATGGCCTTGTTGATCAAATTGGTGAATTTCAGTAATCAAAATTTGCATGGGTGGCTATCCCACCTAAGATTCTAACCTCCCTCCCTAAATATATATCTTTAATATAAAAGAGACATTCCCATTCCCCCCCACATTACATGCCTTTATGAAGAAATAAGTCATGCCTACCCTCCATAGAGAGCGGAGCCACCCCATTCTAGTTAGGTTGTTATCTATCTATACGACGAGAAGAAGGAGGAAGTAGGTAGGGAAATTAGCAACATGATTCCTATGTTTTATATATGTAATTATGCTTGCCTTATCATCTCTCTCTAGTTACTAAAACTTCTTTCTTTCAGAACCTCAAAGAGAATAGCGAAGGTAAGGCCAAGAAAGAAATCTATTTGGCCCAAGCTGAATGACTAGATTTGACCACGCTGAATGACCTTACCTTGAACAGAGCATAAAAGGTTGTCTTCCCTACACCACCTAACTAGATACAAACCCGCCCTCTATGCTATTCTCCCTTACCTACCTAAGCCATATCCCTACCAACCAATCCCCTTTAGGAATACTTAGATAACTAACCCATTTCCTTATGTGTTCATTGTGAAGAATCCAACCTAATTACTTACAAATGTGAAGTCTTTACACAACCTTTGGCGCTAATTCACCTTGCTATTTTTCCTTCACCGATCAACCCTCTCGATATTTCTTAACCCTTTTATTTTTATTTCACCGTCAACAATGAATTCATTCATTTTTCATTTCTCATAATCATACCATGGTGTACATGAAAGTAGCAGGAGAAAACAAATTGTAGCAAATGGGCCCTTACACGTTACATAAGGCATTGCAAGGTCATCAATTGAAGTGTTAAAGAAACAAATTTCATACCAATCCCCCAAAGGAGTGTGGTTTAGTGACAAGTAGCCAAGGTGATCAGGCTTGTATTCTCACAAAGAGTTGTGCGCTCAAAACCCCCGATTTGGTGCAGATGAGGCCAAGTGAAAGTTGTAGCTGATTTTGATGACAAAGATACACCCCTCACAATGTGACAACGTAGCCAAACGAAAAAGTGTAAGTTTCTATATTAGGTACCCAACATGGACGATTTTAAGGATGAAAATTTATATTAAAATGTAGAAACATGGGCTAATCTTACTAGTCCTTAATATGCAAAATGTAAGATGTTTGGCGATAGTTTTGTAAAAATTTTCAAATTTCCAAGGATTTTAGATACTTTCTATAAAATTTTGGCAATTTTTAAGATAAAATAATTTTATTCTATGGAATTTGGGCGAATCATTTTTAGAAAAAATGGAAATTGGTGAATCTTTTTTTGGGAAAAACCATGGAAAATTAGCCCATTTGTGAAATTTATCCCCTAAAATCATCTATGGTACCCAAAAAAGACATACCAATTTCCCTTGCGGTATCTTAAGTGCTAACAACTTGATTAAGGGTGCCAATGATGAATGGAGGAATGTGTGAGGCACCCTATGGGATACAAAGTGTGCTCTTATGTGTCACTTTATCGCTACTATGAACCCTGATATTCTATTTTGACAAGAAGTTGAAGGTACTCATTTCCAACTGAGATCATTGGTGTGTAGTTGTTACAAATGAGAATATCAATACACTACCCTGTTATCTTTTTGGGTTACTCTGGAAGTTTTACACCATGTTGGGGGTGCTTCATGTGATGTGGGATGCATGGTGTATGGATGACCCTTGGTTGTGCTATGGTGGGACATACCACATGTGAAATGTGAGAAGGATTTTAGGAAGAAGAATGTTTATC
>JZKD02S1593108.1:0-10143 GCA_000966675.3 Picea glauca
TTTCCTTTCTTCGAGCACATGAAAATATGACTAACATATTGCAAGAATGGCCAACAAAAGCGCTCCCAATGAATGGAAAAATTAGTATGCTTTGAATTGAATCGGTCATAAGAAAATGTCATATACCGTATTTGTACTAATTTCACAAGCTTTGCAAGATCCCCAAAAGGAAAAAGGTTCTAGTGCAAAAATTAATATATATATATACACAAAGTAACCAACATTTCCCACCACTATGTGCAAAAAAAAAAGATGTTTTTTTCTTGCAAATTCCTTTCTGTATGATAGTTTATCCTTCTTTGATCATTACATATGTAGGAGAAATGGCTTACTTTATTAGGAATCCAAGAGACATAGGTAGTTCATTTTACAAATCCATACCAAATGGTGTGTATTGGCCAATGTTTGGTATTGCAACTTTAGGGTTAATTTATTTCAACAACATTTTCAATCATTAAACAATCAATAGCTCTTGGTTGCTTCCCCCAAGTGAAAATTGTTTGTACCTCACCAAATAATCAGGAGTCAGATATTTTCAACGAAATTCTCTGCATTGCAATTTTATTAGGATTCTGGGATGGTATCCAAATTGGCAATGCATATGATAAGATTAATACCCAAATTTATATTTAAGATTAGAATTTGATTCATCGATAATCTCTTTCTCCCAGTTTGGCTTTGCAGAACAATACATATTCAAAACCTACAAGTGCAATGGGTGGCGCTAGCAGAAAGCTGTTGGAGGAGAAGGGTTGAATAAGGGACATATCGGTTTGACAAGTGGATGAGGACATATGTAACTGGAAAGGGGAGAATACTTGATGGTTCCCTTTTTCTAAAAGTATGAATATAGAGGAAAGGTGCAAATAGAGTAAAAAGGAAGCATGTTAGATATAAGGGTTATAATTAGGACTTAGGTATACTTGGACATTTAATAAAAGTTTAGTTAGAGAATTTATAATAAAGTAATATCTTTAGTTAATAAATATAATCAGTAAAAGATTAGATATTCGGGAGTTACATAAATATTCTCTCTGACTATATAATGAGACATGGAAACACTCAATATTGAATCTATGTGGTCTCTCTTAATCTTACAATCTTATATATATTCATGTTTAACTTTTGTGTGAGTAAAAACTAACAAAACATGTTATTGGTTCCTATTGGATGGTGTTTATGTGATAAATAAAAATTAATTTCAAAACATAATGGAAACACATAAAAGTTGGTTATGAAAACATGATCAGACAGGGCCAAATATAGCCCACGATGAAGTTGAATGATTCAATTGTATGAACTTCCAAAATAGCATCCTCGTTAATTGCCTAAATATCATTACTAATATCCTTGAATTCTAGTTGATTCAAATACATGAGTCAAGTTGTGTTAACACAAAGTTATTCCTCAATGCTCTTATGATCCATCACAATACATAAAACATAAATATACAATTGTGGTAACACATGCATGTACTTGCAACGATTTATCTTTCTAAAAACCAACAAAAAAATGAAACTTTAGAAAAGAGATTTGCTACAATACTCGAAATAAGCATGAAAGTTGGAATCCCATAAATGTATCTTCCTTTTATTGAACATTTACAAATTTTAGGCAACCATTGAAAAATGCACCCAAAAACATTATTGAAAAAGTGAATGTGTGTTATAAATACTCACCAAAATGACTTGGTGTTCGGCTGAAATGAGCAGAGTTTACTTAGAGTTAAATTGCAGCCAAATTCTGCATAACTTAGCAAGTTTTTTAAGATTTGACAAGTACAACAAAAACAAGCCCTAAATGTTTTTGTGAAATTTAAGTATGTCTGAATTTTTTTTAGTTACTGGGCTTGATGTGATTTTTTTCCATAGATTCAGTCATAATCTTTCTCTTTTGTCTTTCCAAGTTGTTCCCAAGTTTGAGTCATGTGAATTTACTAGAAACATACCAAAAACACTTGTAACAATCAACATGTTTGGTAAGGTAGAAAATACCTTTTCTTTCCATTACAATTTACCGTTTTGTAGGAATGGAATTTAAAATTTTTCCTGGTTCACCTAGTATTTGTAGATCTTCTCCTTGAGAGATATTTGTTTGTTTGATGCAAGGAATTCATTTGAAAAAATGCAGATCCAGAAGTGGTTCCATGTGTATTTATTTGGTGGTTTTTTTCACTATTGTCCTCTCATGTGAATTCCACCTTTGAAGTCTATATGCATCACAGTCAAGAATCAAAAGATATGGTCTTTATATGTTATAGAATCCAAAATTTATTTGGATTCAAATAAAAACTGTGAGAGGAGGTTACCACATATGCATTGTTCCTTATAATACCATAAAACCACACACATAAATCAGCCAATCATATTACTATGCAGTGCACACATAAATCAATCAATCATATTACTATGTAGTGGACCAACCTAAGGACCCGTACCAAGTTTCATGTGAGCATATGGATTCAAATATACCATGGGAGATAGCATTTTCCACCCACACATATTGGAAAAATGGAGAGGGGAAACAATGAGCATCCGAGCGCTCAACCACGACATGAACTCTTCTCAACTGGATCGTTTTGATTCTTCCCGACCGGATAGATCTCTAGGCGTGTATTTGTTTTCTGATATGGAATTGTTTGAAATATTAAGCACTCGACAGCTACAAGGATGGTCCTCTCAGGGGGAAAAATCAATAAGAAAATAATGGATAGAGGGATAGGGTTTGGTGAAGAGGGGATGCAGGGCGATGAAAAAATCTACAGATGCATTTTTTGTCTATAATTCTGACACATGGTAGTATATTAAGCATAGAATACAAATCAAACATTACAACACACATGTCGGGATTCAAGTGGATATGGAAAGATGTCGAAAGATCCATGAGTAAATTCCCCTTAAAAGAACCCCTTCAGCATATTTAAATGGTGTGTAAGATATTTGATCTAAATTTCCATGCTTTACACTTCATGCACTCTATAATGATTTGAATTAAATCATCCAAAGTCTATATGAAATTAACTATTTTCCATAATTTATAAATAGGTGGATATATTAAATGTTTACATATTGCTGATGGCCCCAAAAATATCATGTTATATATAGTGTTCCAATAGTAGACACAGCAAAGACCATATCAGAAAGATCATTCCTCTAACAATTGGAATCTAGAGAGATAATCAGTTAGAAGTTTTAACACATTTTTTCTCAATGACATGTAGAAACGTATATACGATATTGTCACTATTGAAGCAAGTAATATATAATGTTATAAAAAAGGTTGAAGCACAATGACTCTCCATAACACTAGATGTACCATGACACAATGTACAACCTTTATACTATATTGTAAAATATATACTTCATTGTTGATCCTAATCATAAAAACATCAACTATGAAAACAAATACTGACGAATGTTCAATGTCTATGTAGAGCCCATCTACATAGCGATGTTTTTTTTGGATTTTCAGGTACCTTCTTTGGTGTTTGTTTTTCAAGCACCGACTTTGGTGGTGTTTTCTTTTCAGCCACTAGATTTAGTGTTTATTTTTCAAAGCCACCATCTGGCTTTGGATTTTCATGTACAACATTTGATTTTCCATTTTCTAGCACAAGTGACTTCACCTACAAAGGTTTGTTTTCTTTCAAATTATGGAGCCAAACATATTTGGATTCAATATCCTTGTTGAGAAAATACATAGCAGACTCCAATTCCTTTATCTTTTCCTAAAGATGAGCATTTTCTTCTAAAACCATTGTGAATTTGTTCAAATTTGTGAATAAAACGTTGTGTCTCCTCCAGGCACATATTTACCCCCTGAATGTTCGAACAATGATATGGGAAATCAACTATTGTGCCCTCTTTTTTCTATGTTATGGCCTTGGAAGACTCAAGATCCTTGTTAAAAGAATACAAGGTTGTTTCCAACTCCCTTAATTTTCCCTTAAGGCTTTCCTTTTCTTCTTATGAAACCAATGTTCTTCTATTCAATTCAGTTTGTAAAGAGTTGTTTTCCTCATCAAGGAACCTTTTTGCAGCAACGAGTAGTGAAATTTGATCTTATAAACCATTTAATTGGCTTCTTTTCTCCTCTTCCATAGATAGAAGTTGATTATTTATATCAATGATTTGACCCTCTTTTTCCTTTGAAACAACTAAAATCTCATTATGCGGTTTAGCTATTTGTTGTTCACCCTTGGAAGCAGATTCTTTCATTTCTTCCAAAGAATACTTTGTTGACAACAAATCTTCTTCAAGTGATTTAGCTCTAGAGATTTCTAACATCAAGTTTTGTAGGCAAAACTTCCAACTTCTCTTCATTTCTTGCAAAATTGGTTTTCAACTCCTTCCTCTCACCTTCCATGGAAACCAGTGTTACATTATATCCATTCACCTGGATCTTTAAGAAGTCCACTTCAACGATTAACTCCATTATTTTTTTCTCATGGATCCCCTTCTCTGCAAGAATGCTCAGATAGATTTACATGCATGTATTTTTTTTTTGATATGGAATTGTTTGAAATATTAAACACTCAACAACTGCAAGGATGTTCCTCTCAGGGGGAAATGCTCAGCTAGAAAATATTGGATAGAGGGATAGGGTTTGGTGAAGAGGGTGTTGGAGTTACTTCACACACACCTAAGATTTCTTTTTCCTATTTTTATTAGTCATTATTCAGTCTCCTATATTTTAGGAAAAATATTCCTCTAGGGAGAATATTCTCTTTAGTTTTCACTTATGTTTGATCAGTTGAGTGGAGTCTAGATTCTACATTGGGATTATCAACATCCAACATTGGGATCATGACCATCTAATGCGAATTATCCTTGGGATCATCACCATACTAGCGCATTGTTGGAAATATAACTGAGAGGGGGGGGTGAATCAGTTATGTATATAAGCTTGAAACTTTTCTTGTTTTTCCTGATTCTTTGTAGATTATTGTTTAATGTGTTGTTGATAACTTAACATGTATAGATATATAATGATCAATCACACAGAATACACAGAGACATTGATTTTCCTGAGGAAACCCATAAAGGGTGAAAACCTCTTCTTCTTAGGATGTCAATCAAGCTCCAACTTTCATGTACATCGCAGTCTTTGAGATCCAACTCAAATATGAGGCTACAACCTCTGATAGAAAGATACAACTTGCAGAGAGCACCAACTCTTAGATTGCTCTAGCACCAACTAGATGGAAGCACCAACTCTTAGATTGCTCTAGCACCAACTAGATGGAAGCACCAACTCCCAGAATATCTTCTAGCACCAACTAGAATTTAGAGGACTGCAATCCTCCCTAGCACCACCCTACCACCCTGAATGAATCTTACAAAACTTTACTTACTTTCTCTATCTCTGATATGGTCTGTTATTACTCCATGTCTCTCTCCTCTACCTTCTTCAACTTATATAATCTGTTCTTCTTCTTCATTGTTCAGCTTCTATGCTCTGCTCTTTTTCCTCCTGCGCTCAAGACCACCTCATGTTCAACTTCTCTTCTGCCTTTTATACTATCTCTTGCCTCTGCATCCTCTTCACTGCACCACAGATCTTCCCTTTAGATTATGCACTATGTCTCATTCTACCCACGTGAATCACACTCTGAGAGACACTCTGTCTCTTCTCTATTCTGCATGTCTTTTACACATCGATTTGTTTGTCTGATCTTCATACAAACTCTTCATCTTCTCTGGCTGTTATTCAAGGTTCTTTGGCTTCTCTAGCAGTTATCCTGAGAATCTTTTGCTTCTCTATCAGTTGAAATTATTCGTCTTCTTTGGCAGTTACAACCAGTCATTTTTTGACTTCTTTGGATCCTAAGTCCCTTCCTTCATGTGACCTTTTGTGGTGACCATACACCTATTCAACAGGCGCTTCACGTTCTTGGTCTAGTGAGCACTAGCTCCCTATTTTCATATATGACCTTGGGCGATTAACTTCACATGACCACGAGATTGCAGGTGAGAGCTCTCTTCTCATTAGCCCCCTCTCATATGTGACCTCGGGCTACGTCCTTCTGTAAGAGAACAATTGTGGGCACGTCTAACAGTGGTTTGGGATTAACCGCTTTTATCCCCACAATCTGCCTCGAGTTGCCACGTACCCCTTCTTTGATACCCTGGTTTCAATTGTATTTTTCCCTCAGAAAATTAACTTCCGAGCAACATATGATCCCGCAATCAGGCGTGATCGTCAATCTCACGGTCTCTGACAGATTCCCTCGATCAACGGCTTTGATATATTGTCTTTTCCTACCTTCTTACCTCTGTCCACGTGTGATCCTTAGTCTCAACGACCAAGTGACATGTGGCCCTCCAAACCAATGGAAGAGATCGATTTCACCTTTCGAGCTTCAAGAGTATCGATTCTCAAAATCCTCTTTCTCTCGAAGAATTTCACCCGGACTCCACAATATAATGATGTGTGGTCTTATCGGATCAACGGTCACAATCCCTTCAGGTATTCGAGGTTCAAAAATCTCAACTTTCCAAACTTTCAACCTTCCTTTGATTTTTCCCGGAGCTGACAATCCGCTGACGCGTGTCCCTTTCGGATCAATGGTCACGATGCCTTTAGGTATTCAGGGTTCGAAAATCTCAACTTTCCAACCTTTCAACCTTCCTTTTCTTTTTCCCGGATCTGAAAATCCACTAACGCATGTCCCTTTCGTATCAACGGTCACAATCCTTTCGCATCTCTGGACTTCAGAATTCTCAAGTCTCAACTGGAAATCCTTGAAGTGAGATTTCTCCGAAATCTCAGATCAGCTAACACATACTCCCCTTGACAATCAACGATCGAGATTTGTCTTCGGCGATTTTCACGTTCTCCCCATCCAAAAACTTATGAAGTTGTGGATCTCGCACCACCTGTCCTCCTCGACAATGGATGACCCCAAACCACTTCGGGACTTCGGGAATTTGAGCAAGTGTTGGTGGTAAAGATTATGAAGTAAAACTCTTGTAGTGACGTCACTTACTTATGTCACTTGATGATGTGTCATGAGCCTAGTAGTTGCCACGTGTCACTCGGGTTTGTGATTTGCACGTACCTGAAATGTCGAATCAACTTGAAACTTCTCATTGTATGATTGTGCCATGTGTCCTTGCTGACATGGATCCTCATTCACTTCAGGACTTCAGCCTTCGGAACTTCGGGTATTTCGACTTTTCAAGTCGCCAATTCTTTCGAAGTGAGAATCCCCGAACAGTAACCTCCTCACAACTTTTAAACCCAAACTAAATGTTTTTCGTCAATCATGTTCTTAGATTGACAACTCTATCTTTTTGCGATGCTTCTTTTCTATCTCATCATGTCCTTCCACTTTAAAATGATCTGACGACTGACGTTTACTCTGGATATCCGACTCTCCGTACTTCAGGGATTTCATATCTCAAACTGAAAATCTTGAAGCGATTTCTCCAGAACGCAATCTCCTCACATCTTTAGACCCAAAACAAATTTTGTTTGTTGATCAATATCTTATATCAACGACTCTTGCTTATCCTGTCCTTCCACTTAAATCAATCCGACGACTGACGAAAATTTAGATGATCGAATTCTCAATCATTTTGCCCCTCTTATCCTATCCTTCCATTAATTCAATCTGACTGTTGTTGTTCCTCTAGATCGGTGATCCAACAACCACTATCACTCTTCCTTATAAGCTTATGATCTCTCCGACTTAGAAGGTTTTCTAATTGTTCATGGGTCTCGACCTTTGCTCCTCCTGCGAGTTCGTCTCTTGGACCTCGTCTGCACTTCTGGAAACTGCTATCTATTATGAGATTTCTCATCTTCTACGCTGTCAAGGTTTGGTTCGATGTTGTTCTTTCCATCAATGACAAACACATTCTTCTTGTAAGCATGCCAACAATCTCTCCCTTTGGCATTGATGGCAACCCTAAAAGGCTGCACCATTTTGCTTAGACCTCCAACTGTAGCATACAGACAACACATTTTTCTCCCCCTTTGACATCAATGTAAAAGAAAACAGAGAGTGCCTCTGTGCTCCCCCTGATCATATAGATTATTTTAACTTGATAACAGGGTCACGCCCAACTTCTGGCGTAGATACTCAAACTAAGATTTTGCAGGCGGTTTAGTGAAGATATCAACAATCTGATCTTTGGATGGAATATAATGCAAAGAAACAACACTTTTGGTTACCTTTTCCCTCAGGAAGTGATACTTGAAGGGTATATGCTTGGTCTTGGAGTGAAATAAAGGATTCTTTGACACACTAATTGCACTAGTATTATCACAATGAATTGGATCAGTGCAGTATATTTTACCTCCAAGTCTACAAGTGTCTAAATCATCCATAATACTTGGGTACAACAAGTGGCAGCTGCAATGTATTAAGCTTCTGTAGTCGATAAGGAAATGGAACCTTGCTTCTTTCTCAACCATGCTACAAGAGAATATCCTAAGAAGAATGCACCTCCACTCGTTCTTTTTCTTTCATCCATGCAGTTAGCCCAATCAGCATCTGAATAGACTGATAGTTGAAAATTCAGATTCCTAGGATACCATATGTTGGTTATGGAGCCTAATTATCTTCTTGATTCATAGGTCCTTGCTTTCAGCCATGTTTATACTCCATGAAGACTTTACACCCCAGAAGTATGTACACTCTTCCACGCGGGGGAGTGCAGAGGGCGGGTACCCCTCTGCGGGGTTCGGGAAGGCTATCCCATTGTAATTTCATCGTAAATCTGGACCGTTCATTATAAGGTCACAGATCTAACAATAGAAATTATGTTAGGTTTTTTTTCCCTAGAAGGCAACCCTCTATTACGAGGGAAATGTATTGCAGCTATGCATTATGGTGAGTATTGTATTCTAAGAGAGGAGACTGTGAGAGAAAGAAGAGGAAGTTAGAGAGGGTTTTGTTGTAGGTTGTATCCCTTCATTTGCTGGATAATAATAAAGGAAGGACCTGGAAATTTCTCTGGTGGATGTAGCCCACACTGGGTGAACCACGTAAATTTGTGTCTCTATTGTATTGTGTATCTTCTGTGTTTTGTTTCCGCATTTGTTTTATTTTATTTCTCTGCAGTCCTGTTTTTCTAACAACTGGTATCAGCGGGAAAGGTAACTCGCAGGAAAAGAGGGTTCCTAGTTCGAGTGGGAGCAATGTCGAAAGATGGAAAGTTTAGGGTCGAGAAATTTAATAGCCAAAAATACCAGTTATAGAAGATGCAGATGGAATATTATTTATATCAGAAGGATCTATTCCTACCATTGGGCAGAGTAGCAAAGAAGCCGATGACCATGAAGGACGAAGAATGGGAGATTCTTGACAAAAATTCTATAGGAACGATACGGCTGAGCTTGGAAGCATCGGTGGCTTTCAATATTTAGAAAGAAAAGACAATGAAGGATCTGATGGATGCATTGGCTAAACTGTATGAAAAACCCTCGGCGTCTAATAAGGTATTTCTAATGAAGAGATTATTTAATATGAAGATGTCAAAAGGTGGGTCTGTTGCAGATCATTTAAATGAATTTAATACATTTACTAATCAACTAAGTTCTGTAAAAGTGGACTTTTATGATGAGGTTAGGGATCTTCTAATCTTGTGCTCATTGCCAAAAAGATGGAATGGCTTGGTCATGGTTGTAGGTAACTCTGTCTGTGGTTCAAATACTTTAAAATTTGATGATGTTGTTGGTGTTATCCTTAGTGAGGGAATGCGACGGAAAATAACATGTGAGACATCAGGTAATGCTTTGAACATGGAGAACAGGAGAAGACAAAAGGATAGAGAAAAGGGCTTAGGGAACCGCTATAATTCTAGGAAGGATAGATCCAAATCCAAACTTGGAAAGATAGAGTGTTGGAATTGTGGGAAGACAGGACATCTGAAGAAAGACTACAGAGATCCAAAGAAACAAAGAGATGGACAACATGAGAGAAATCAGGAAGCAAATGTAACAGGTGATGTGTTACAAGATCCTTTGATTCTTTTTGTAGATAATATTTCTGAGTCCTAGGTAGTACATTCAGGGGCTTGATTTCATGCCACATCCCATAGGAAACATTTTCTAGATTATGTTCAAGGTGATTTTGGACAGGTTCATTTGGGTGATGATGCACCATGCAAAATTGTTGGAATGGGAAAGGTAAAA
>JZKD02S1593109.1:0-10143 GCA_000966675.3 Picea glauca
TCAGAGTGCCATCAAGCTCACCAAATACCCATTTCAACATCAGCGCATCAAACACAACGGTTCATATTCTCCTCAATCTTAACGACCATTGATTCATGGCTTAACACTCGATTGGTCCATGATCTCTATTTAAATATCATGGAGGGTCATTTGTCGATGATCAATTGTGAGAAACTCTCTTGTAAAATATCTCTGTAATATTTTTCTTTTTCATTAATAAACTACTCCAAGTGGTCGTGTTGGCTGAGGCTGTGGATGTTTCCCCGTAGGGGTTTTACCACGTCAAAACATCGGTGTGTTAATCATTGATCTGGTTGTGTGAGCGGTTACTGAAGACGTCCGTCCTCTATTGGAATACCTGTTTTGTCAAACAGTAATGTAACGAATATTATTTCACATGGAGAGGAGGATAATTATAAACAAATAAAAAACAGATTGATTGTTAGAGTTGTTAAGAAAATAACTAAAATACATGGAAATCAAAAGGGCTCTCTACAGAGAAACTTTGAGAAAATGTGCTTGATACAAATCTAGAAGTTCCACCTCAACCTTGAGGTTCCTTGGATTTATTTACCATGGACTTTCAACCTCAAGGATGAATATGAAATATAAATTCTAATAGTATATGTTTTATTTCTATCCAACGAAATACACAAGGAAAATCAAGAAAATAAACATTGAACAATGGTACTTCAAGGGAACTATGTTTCCAACCCTTGGGGAACAATTCCCAACATATAACAATATGAAAATAACTTGTAAACAACAAATTTGTTCCAACCACAAATCGGTTTTCATAGTTTCTATGTATTTGTCAAATTGCTCAACAAAACTTGCTAATTGTTTATGATAAATTACAATATCAAACAACCCTAAAAACTACTATTTCACCATGAGAATATATGCTAAAAATTAGATCTGCAAGTACACAATGTTTAGGCAACAAACTACTCCACACACACCAACAACTTATCACAAGGTGGTACATGATAATCCTTCTGCATCCAAGCCCTAGCTGGGGCATCCACCATCAATAATTAACCCTAACCAACAATACAAAGGCCTGGCAAGGCATCCTACCAAGCTATCTAGTCACAACAAATGCTCTGAAAGAAGTGAACATCAACACCAAGAAATTCACCCTTGATATTCCACCAAACATGCCTTACACAAGCACTTCAAACAAAGCGCTCCAAGTCTCCTCCTATGGTTTCTTTACCACAAACACTAGGTCCTTCTCACACAAGAACTCAAACTTTAGCACTTCAAGTCTCCTCTAGGTTTTGTCTCACACAAATTGTAATGCCTTCCTCCCTTGCATAAAAACAAGTGCAAAGACTAAAAATAAGTTCATATTGAAGATAAAATGATCTAATGAACTCTCATATGCTTTCTACATGATACAACTAAAGAATCTCTCCTCCCTTTATATAGAATAGGTGAGGGAGGCCAACAATAGTAAAGTGAAATATGTACATAAGCAACCTAGTCTAATTCTAAAGATAATGTCGCTAAGTGAAGCACTCTCTCTCTGAGGTCTGCAAATGTCAAGAAAAGGCTCAAGTGGTGCACTCTCCAAGCATAGGCTCCATGTGTTAAGAAATCCTTATCACAAGGCTCCTTGCTCTCCAAGAAAAGCATCCAATGCTCCAACGCTCCTCCTCAACATATGTGCTTGGGGTCCACATACAACCCCAAGTAATGCCCTCTCAACCTGAGTGCCCTCAAGTCAAGTGCTCATCCTCCCAAGGCATGCCAAGTGGTCCCAATGCCCCTAGGAGTCAAGTTCCCTCCCTCCTATTTCCCAACACTCCTCCAAGGTTGAACCGAAATCCATGCAAGCAACCATCCTTCTCAACATGCATGCCATGTAAAAGATATCAATGCCACATAAGGTAACCACTTCATCAAGAAGTTTGCCACATCAAACACTAAGTTCAAGGTCAAACAACCACCTATAGAAATATCTCCCACACTATCAACCAAAAGGTCCAAGATGCAACTTAGGGGCCAGGGTTTCAAAATGCACCCCACATCACATGAAGGAACCCATAGCATGGTGTAAGCACTTTTGGAGTGATCGAAAAGATAACACTACTTATTTGCAAGGAAAGTGTTTTCACCAACACCATTCTTCTCCCTCTGAATCTAAACTAAACTTGCCATTTGCAAATTTGAGTTTTCCATAGTGTTCGAATCAATCACTAACCACACCTTTGTTCTTCAAAACAATTGGAAGGCTCGCAAATGGAAGTAGCTAATGTAATATGGTTAGCATATCTTATAGGAGGTAGACTCACCCTTAGAAGATCTAGGCACTCCTACATGCTCCTATGTGTCTTGCAATGTATGAGTAAGTCATCTTGGCTTCTTGTAGATTGAAGTAGAGAGTAAGGACATATCCTTCCTCAATCTCTCCTTGCCCACCTTCAGATTTGACTACTCTCTTACCTTTGACTCAGATTTTGAAACATCATTCTCCTCACTTCCTTCAATTGTTGAAGGAGATATCGTGATTTAGAGAACCACACATTCTCATCAAACTACACATCTCAGCTCACCACAATGCTTTGTTGTGCTAGAATATAGATCCTGTAAGCTTTAAAAGTCTCAATGTATCTAGCAAAATAAGATGTTATCACAATATCTTGAACATTCCCTCTACTAGGGGCTTGACCACTTGTGAACTTGAGGAACATAACCCTATACCATTAGTAACTTGTCAAGCTCGAACATCCTTCATGGGTGAATCTATGGATGTGTGTCCCACTTTTAAGTGAAATGTGAAGATATTTCCAATGCTATTTTTTTCAAAAAATATTAATGTCATTTAATGTGTCAAATTTGCATTTAATTAAATTCTTTCCCTTGTCAGTTTTAGGAAAAATTAGTAAGTGAATTTTGTTCCCAACACCTAAGTCAGTGTTTAATATATAATTTAAAAAAATTATACGAGCACAATCTACACAAAATCTAGCAATGCCCTTTCTATTTTTAGAAAATTGTATTTTCTATTATTTTTTAAAGCTAATAAATTAATATTTGAATCACATTTTATACACTTTTGTGTTCCCAACAATGTTCTCTCTTGTTTATGTAAATGAAAAACCAAAAATTCTCTTTTGAAGAGGAAACATCCACAGATTATGAATATATTTTTTATACCTTTTTTGGTTATGTAGCTTTTATGCTACTGATTTTTCTTTGAGCGCCTTAGCAATTGTAGAAAAATAATTAAAATATAAGTTTTAGAAGAAATAAATTAAAGATAAAATATGAAATCAGAGCTTTGACAATGGCATGCCATTGGATAGATGATTCAATGATGAATCCACTGACATCAACACTACCACCCGACTTGATAGAGATAAAGGGGTTTCACCCCTTGGAAGTTGCATTTATAAAAAAATCCTGCAAAAAGGGGCCAAGATTTTTGGTTTTTAAACCGTCGATTGAGCTTTATAGCTTGATTGATGGTTATTTTAAAG
Source organism: Picea glauca (assembly GCA_000966675.3). Classification (NCBI taxonomy): domain Eukaryota; kingdom Viridiplantae; phylum Streptophyta; class Pinopsida; order Pinales; family Pinaceae; genus Picea; species Picea glauca. The sequence goes on from JZKD02S1593109.1 coordinate 3,489, forward strand.
CTCGATCTAGTGGTTAAATTAAAATTTTAAAATACCTCAATCAAGGGTTTATCAACCCTTAATCGAGCTTGTGTAATCAATGAATTTAGTTCCAAAAAAAACTTAATTACGTTACTAACATGCTCTCTAATTGTCCGATCAGGGTTTGGGTCCCCAAATTATTTGATTATGTTTGCATCCAAAATTTAAAAAAAGTTTCCACCCCTTTCAAAACCACTACAACTCCAAGTTATTCTTGAAACCCGAGAGGCAACAAGGTCTTGTGATGGTTGATTAGATTAAATCCCTGCATAGTCCAATGAATTTCATGTGCATGTGTTACACATAAAACATAATATAAATAATAAACTAGAGTATAAATTAAAACTAGGAGTATAATATGCATTACGATAATGTGGTTAAAAATAACTGATATTTCCCTCAATTGAATGCCCTAAAGACTTTCTAGTTAGATGCATTGAAGGTTGGGAATGGATTGACCTACATTTTCTTCCTGGTGTTCTCTAAATTATGCTAGTATTTGTTTCATCCTCTATCTAGCCTTCTCCCACACTTCATCTTTGTTTACCCATTGACAATCATATTTCCTTTTGTGGTTTCTCAGATTCTCCATCTTGATTTCTAATTAAAATGTGGATTAATATTAGATTGGTACAATTTTTGGTTTCTTATTTTTTTCGACAATGACAAAATAACAAAGTGAGTTGGGTTTTCGAGATGCTAAAGATTCAAAGACACATGAGAATGTATCAGACATGTGTCAAAGCCATTCTCTTCATTTGGAAAATCAAGAAAACTCGATATTCAAGTTGCTCATAGGGAAATTACAACTGTTATTGTGGCACTTTTATCCCCATTTTGTGGATAACTAAGGAGATTATGTCTCGAGGCCCTCGGGTTGCAGATACGGAGTACCGAGAAACTACATGACCAACAATATCCTTTTGCACAATAGAGACCCTTCTCACTACCACAGATGGTCACAAATTTCCAGATGGCATCCACCACATCAGCTGGATTCCGAAAGGTAGTGGGCATTGCTCCATGAGGTACAAATCAATGTTATGGTAAGCATCATTTCGATATTTAAGCCATTTGAGTATGTTGTATCTTAGATTTCTCTAGATTTCATGATATATGCTTGGACATTATGCCTTTTTCCATGCTTCACCTTGGTGGTTGACATTGTTCTCTAGTAAGTGGTCTTCCTTGGGGATGGGTTTGCTACTAGGAACTCCCTTGGAGATCCATTGTACCGTTCCCAACCATACTTACCACTTTCCATCATTGTTTCTCCCCATTTCCTTGTCTCTTTGGATTTTAAGGTGTATTGACCCAAGAAGGGGTTGTCTCTCATTCTATGGGAAGAAGGGGATGAAGGCCCAAAGGGATTGATGTTGGGTAAAAAGATGAAAGCCTATGTATGGAACTTCTAGATGCTTCACCCAAGGGTCACATAAGAAAGAAATGAAACACTTATCTTTGAGTAAAGGGGGACCCACAATAAAATATGATTAAAAATGCTTAAAAGGTTAGTTGAAGGATATGAGGTCTCATCACGAGCCGACCTATCATGTCCATGAATATCTAGTGGTATGATAGTACCATCATCTGGTCACCAAGCCAAGGTAATGAATCTCAGTTGCATGGCTGAGAGAAAGGGGGTCTCATCACGAGTCAACCTTCTCATTTCCACTAGGTGTTTGTGGGTGACATTGCCATTATCTAAACACCATGTCGGGGCATCGATCTTCAACCTTTCCTTAAAACTATGAGAGAAGAAAAGAATGGAAAATAATGGGCTTGGAAAAAGTGCATTGCGAACGAAGGTACCACACACCCTCTACAAAGGCACCCATGAATGAGAAACTACGACCTCTTGTATGTCATGAGCCCTATGCCCATTGAGTCTTGACCCCAACCACCTCACCCACTTTACATAGCTTAGAGAGGCATCTCTTGGAACCTGTCCTTGACCTAGGGAAATATCTACCCAATAGGACACCTCGTCAACCCTCCCATATTCAAGCTTGAAAAGTCACATAATGTCTTTAAGAAATTAATTGTTTGATATAGTGATCTTTGATGCACATGCTTAGGTGGCTCATTTATTGATTGGATTCACTTATCATGATGTTATGACTTAATATACTTGGAGGGAATGCTTATTTGTCTTTGCAAGACCTAGTTGGTGGACAAATTTGGAAGAACAAGCCTAGCTTGGGCTTCCATGGGGCTTGAATCCCATAGGTGGATGCCAAGGGCCCGCATGCCGGATGAGAAAGATCAAAATTGAAAGGCCTTAAAGGTGACTTGGACAACGTAGCCTATCCCCCACATTCCAAACGTTTTTCCTAGGACAGGAAAAACATCACATCTAGAGGCATGACGTCACCTAGGGGGGTTAGGGCTTGGTGGTGAGGTGACATGCATTGGCACAATGAAATTTTGAAGGCATCATGAAGGAAGTGGTATTGATGCTTGACATGTGGCTTTGGGAAGCCTCTCCACTCTCCTCCATCACCAACGACCTCCTCTTAGTGCCAAAATGACCTCTAAAGGGGCGACACCCTTCAAAATTAGGGTTTTCTTATGTGCAAAAGTGAATTTTAAATGAATTACTTTGTTAAGGGGGAAATATTAGGGTTGTTGACCCCTAATATTGTGGTTTACCCCTAAATATGTGGACAAGTCACCTTGGTGACATTTTGTATAAATAAGAGTTCATAAGATCTCATTTTAACATAACTCTCACTCTTGTGAGAAGAACTTGGTCTGAAATTTTCACTATCTTTGGAAAATTGTCTTTCTTGTGCTCTTGTTTATGGTTATCGCTTGATGTATGGTTGATGGAAGCGGTTTGATAGCCTTGGAAGGCTTCTCTCTTTCTATTGTGGTGGATTATCTTAGCAGTTTTCCTTGAATTGGTATGGTTTTTACTTTCATACTATCATTTGTTTCAAGTCAAGGTTATTGTGATAGGAGCTAGGTGGGAAGTATAAGGGCATACACCCCCACCATAGTCTTCATCATTTTATGCTACATGTTGTTGCTTAAACAAAGGTTTTCTAAGAGAAGTATAAGGGCATACACCCTCTTAGCTTAAACCCTAGCTAGAGAAACTTGCCTTGGGTAGTAAGAGGATTTACACCCCCAAGGAGGTATCTTCTCTAGATATTTCTTTGCATGACCCCATTAACCCAATTCTTAAGAGCATTAGTCACTTATTCTTTCATTGGAGAAACAAAATTATTGCCTTGGAAAACGTGATTTTGCAAGTTTTAAGTCTCTTTCTTTGGAGAAGTGCTCCTTGAGTCTTTGACTGTCTTACCTCATTGAGGCATGCCCTTTCAACCACTACAAATTTCTGCTGTAATAGGCACTAACCTATATCCATTAGGGCTGCACTAACCCTAGGTAACTAACCCTAACTAGCTCCTAAACTAACCCTATACTAGGCCTAAATTTATGTCCTAACCCTCTACTAATCGAGGCACATCCTTTGAGCCAATTACAAGTGATTTGTGTTGGATGATTTTGCTGATATAGGGATTGGTTTGCTACAGCCATAAGGCTGATAACTTGACTGCATAAACCACAATATAAAACCACTTATAACTTGTACTTTAACCATCAAAATTTGTTAAAAGTTTGCTAACATATTCTACTTGGTTCAAGGCATTTCTTGGGTAGTTTCTTTACTGATTTCAATGACAGGTTTTACTGTTGTTGTAAAAACGTTTCTATAGCCATAAGGCTGTTAATATATCTGCAGTAAGATTTTGTTTCAACCTTGCTACTTGTGCTAAAGTTGTTGCTTAATCGTTGGTGAGTTGAGCTAGCTTCCATTAGCTTTATCTCTTGTTTATTTATTACATACTTAGCACTTATTTTGCATCCCTTGTTATATTTATTGAGTTGATATATATTATTTATTGTTTCTGAAAATTAGGGACATAAAGCTTAACTTGATTTTCCAACTAACATATTACACTCTATGCTTGGTTTTCCTTGTGTCTCGAGCAGGTATTCATACTTGGCAGGTCACTCAACTTACTTGGCAACCCTTGGATCTTCCCAAGACTTCATTTCAACCCTTTCACATCATTTAGATTTGACCTCTAGGGACTTCATCTTCATCTTCCTCCATCTTCATCTCATTCCCCCTAGGGTCACCGGGATTCTCTCTTGAGGTGACTACCTCACCTCTAAAGTGATGGGGACACTTGCCTAAGTACCTCACCTCTAAAGTGACGGGGACACTTGCCTAAGGTGACAATGGGTAGGTGACCTCTTAGTTGTCTCCATTTAGTGGATGGGTCGGGCTTTTACCAACCTAAAACTTGTGCGATAACATGCACTAGGGACTTCAAGAAATCAAATGGTTACAACGATGTCAAATTTGCTCCATGTTTCACGAAGAACATTGTGAAGGCATACTAAATTCAGGGTTCATATAGATGAAAATGATGACGTTGCTTGTTGGTCTCTTTTTTGTAGGTAGCCCTATCGAAATAGAATTCCATAAGGCATTGGGGAGAAGGTGGTAGGGTTTTTAGAAACCCATTCTCGTGTTATACTAGATCAAAAGCATTTGTTACGGTGATACTTATTTAGAGGCATGTATGATGAGCATAGTAAGCACATTATGGAGATGAAAAAAGTTGAACTATTTGATGAATTTCAAGAAATCAATCTCAGTCTTAAGATTTCCATTCCAATGTTTGATAAATTAAAACCATGGTATATTAGGTTGAACACAGTTTTCAACACTCGGTGTTATAGATACCATGTTGAATTTCAACTCTATTTTGACACATTTGTAGATTTTGGCAAAAACGCAATGGCAAGGTGACCCTTTTCCTCCCATAATGCATGATTTTATTTTAATGATATTATGAAAAAGTAATCCCAAAGATATGTTTTCAATAAAATCTATATATGGAAGAAGATGCATTGAATGTGATAATTTGACATTGTTCTATAGGAATTTTCCTATGGATCCTGCACACTTTGGATTGTTAGATATCATGGTCAAAAGGAGATATGAGCATGTTACTATGAATCCATCCTCTTCTTTGGGTGTGGCATCTAAGAGGGTTGAATTGTTTGAGAATGATATCCCCATTTCAAAATTTATGGGGAAGTTTCAAAACCAGATTTGTAAATATATCAAACACTTTCACATGACTAGGTGGCAAATTTTCCAATTCAGACAATCTTGCAGGGTATTCAAGCTGGGTACAATATGATAATTGATAGACCGCTTGGAATTACACATTTTCTTCCGAAAGAGAGATATATAGTGAGTACTATTATTTTAACTAGGTAGTACTTTTTCATGTATTTTATGTGTAGTTTCCACATATATTTTTTTATTTTCTATGGTATTGTGCACTAAAATTAAAGTAATGTTGATGGATGACTTGTATGTGCATGTGTCTGTATTCATGCATGTCTTGTATAGACATGCACATGTGAGTGTTAATGGTAGGAATAACACTTCTACCATTTTTATGTTAGTGATGATCTTGAGCACGACACAGTCTTTGCTCAACATTGCTTTGGGTTGATATGTGAATCATTAAGAAAGAACAAGATAACATTTACAAAGAATTGGATTTGATTTTATGGGTGTGAGGGAAGTTCAAACCAACACACTCCTTTTACTGGTTGAGTTGGCTTCATAAGGAGACATGAGTTCGACATACTTGGAGCTTTTTTCAAACAAAGCATGGAAAGGGTAAACATGATGGTGCAAGTGCTTATGTGAAATGAGCACTTAGGAGGTACCAAATGTGTCATGATGCAGTTCGACTCAAATCATCTATTGAAATAGTTAATTGGGGCAAATTGTTATAGGCCATGAAGGTTACGAACAAGCGAGACCTATGTGCAAGTAAGAGACTACATTGTAGAAATTAAAGTTAAAATTTTCAACATACTTTGAAACACATTCTCAATAGAAAAAATATATTTGATATTTAATGTGATGCAAGTTATTTTAGAAATATTTTTTTTTGTGAAACTAAGCCTAGCATGAGGGAATTATACTTTATTCAGAGTAAAGACACGGGTGACATCTTTTCCATTGATATGCGAAAGTATGCATGTTTTTATAGATTTTGTGTTGATGCAGAGGGATGTGCATTTTATCAATGTGAAAATTATGGATACGTGAAACAATGGAAATATGTCCTTAATTAAATCAAAGGGGTTGTTTCCCCTTCAAGGGAAACTACTTCTAGATCCACCCTCTCATGGGTGTGGTATTTCTTTTTGCAAGAGATCTCTTGCTCACATCCTCTGAACTCAAACTATTTTTTCCAGTTCTCCTTCAGATATATGATGATCTTGCCTCATATCACTCTTTAGTTCTATTAGATGACTCAACCATTATATATCAGATCATCTCTCTAACACCTCAGATGACACATGCACTTGCATTTGGTACACTATCCTTTCATTGCATATGATCATGATATTTTGGTTTAGTCTGTTCACTTCAGTTGTTGTGTTATGCTCTCATGTATGGGTTTAATACTTAGAAATGGTGTTAAAGTTGTTTCTCTAGTTGTGAACATTGAAAATGCCAAAGTGTGATCTAATAATATTTCATAGCATTAACAATTTTACTATTTGCCTCTTCGTACCA
>JZKD02S1593110.1:0-10143 GCA_000966675.3 Picea glauca
TTGAGTCCATTACCCAAACCTTTGTGCTAACGAGCTTTCTTCAAGGGTTGGCATCAATGACAACCAACCTTAATCAACAATCTCCCCCTTTGGCATTGATGGAAACACTTTGATGCAAAAATGAAATTATTTCATGTAATACTGAAGTCATATCACTCATGCTTCCCTTGGAAACATGCCTTTGTCCTCTGCATCTCTGTGGCCATTTCTCCCCCTAGAACCATGCCTCTGTCCTCTTCATCTGATGAATCTATCCCCCTTTGTCATCAATGGAAAATGTATCTTTCCATTTAGGGCTTCTCCCCCTGAGTTAATTGTCCTCTTTATGGTTCTTCCTCGTATACATCTAAGACATATAAGATAAGCATTCAAAAGAATTCATTTTGGAGTAGAAATAACTCTGAGTCTCTAGCGAAGATACTTAAAGGATTCCCTTGGAAGTGATTTTGTAAAGATATCTACCACTTGTTCTTTTGTGCCCACATACTCAACTCTGATGTTCTTTTTTGCAACCCGTTCTCGTAGAAAGTGATACTTGATTGGAATGTGCTTCATCTTGGAGTACATCACCGGGTTCTTTGAGATACTGATGGCACTTGTATTATCACAATAGATTGGAATGGGCTCATCATACTCAACCTGTATATTTGTCAAAGTTTGTTTCATCCAAATAACTTGTGTACAACATGTTGCTACTGCAATATACTCTGCCTCGGCTATAGATAGAGATACTAAACTCTCCTCCATTATCATATCTCAAGCATTTGATTTCTGAATCCATTTCATTTTCAATGATTTCCTTGTAGATCTTGAATTTTTCAAAAGCTTCTGACTTATTCTTGAGAAAGAAAATTGCATTCATTCTTGTATAATCATCACCTAATAACATAAAGTATTTCTCACCTTTTAAACCCTTTGTTGTAGTTGTTCCAACGAGATCAGTATACACAATTTCTAGTGGTCTTTTCATTTAATATTCCTTTGATTTGAACATGGTCTTTATTTGTTTTCCTTGTTGACAATGCTTGCATAAAGTGTTGGTTGGTTTCGTGATCTAGGGCATTTCTCTGACTGCTTCTCTTTTGATGACTTTAACAAGGTTATCAAAATGTATGTGACTCATTCTTCAGTGCCATAGCCAACTTTCATCTTCCTTTCTTAGACAACATTTTTCATTTCCAATTTCACTTAACACATATATGTTGCTTGAAGTTCTTGCAGTTGTAGCAATGAATTTTCMTGAACCTTGTTTTCTTATCTCGCACTTTTGTGAATCGAAAGTAACTTTATGACCTTGGTCACACATTTGACTCACACTTAGARGATTATGTTTCATATCTTCTACTAGTATAACATTTTCTACCTTTKTATTTGTGTTCCCAATTTTGACTGTGCATTTTCCAATGATTTTAGCTTAATCATCATTTTCGAAGGAGACCGATCCATCTCTTTCCTTTCTTAATGTAAGAAACTTGTCTCTATAACCTGTCATTTGTTTTGAACAACCACTATCAACATACTAACCACGTTTCTTCTGCTTATCTTGTAGAATGAATGTGCATTCTTCATTGCTATATGGATTATGCTTTCTTATCCATGTCCTTGTCTGAGGTTCATGTATGTGACTGTTTTTATTCTATTGTGGTTCTCTAGGAGGGACTGTCATTCTGTAATATTTGGCTATGTGTCCAAATTTGTTACATTTGTAACATTCCACTTTAGTGCTCAAATATTCAAACTCATTGTAAATTCTTCTTTGTGTTTCACTAGGCCTTATTGGATAACCCTTTTGTGTATGACTTTCAAAGTTGTTTATGTTCATGTTGTTATCTCTGCAATTCACAGCTTTATGTCCAAAAGTATTACATGGATAACATAAACCAAAAAATATAGTTTGATACATGGGAGTTGAATATATTTTGAAAGGAGGTTCTCTTATGAATCCTTCTTCTTGAGGCCTATCTGTCTGTTGTTGATTCTGAAATCTGAATCTTCCTAGTGGAGGAGTGTCCCTGTAATCTTCCTTGTATATCTTCATATCCCCTTTGATTTTTTCTGCATAGCTTTTTGGATATGTTTATTGCTCTGTTGTTTTGGCACTTGATCCCTTTTTTGTCTTATTGTATCCAAGTCTGGACTTGTCAATATGAGATTTTTGACTGTTGATAATGTCATCCAAAACTTTTGAGCTATTCTGCATATTTTTATTTTGAATATCCTTTCTTAATGTGACAATCTTTGCTTCCAAATTTCCAATGTTGTTGTCCTTTTCTTCTAGTTGTTCTTTGATTGTTTCTTCAATTATTTTATCTTCTTCTATTTGAAACTTCAAATTTGTGATCATTTTTTCTAGTTCTTGAGTATCTTCTTTCTTGTCTAGTTCCACTTGTAGTTTCTTGTTTTCCTTCTTTTCTCTTCTGATAACTTCTATGGCACACATCAATTCTTCTCAGTAGTCAGCTTCTGCCTCTTCAATTTCTTATTCGACTTCTTCATATTCTTCTTCGGAGTCTTGTTTATCAGATTCTTATACTCCCATGAATAGAAATCTTCCTTTCTCACTGTCACTGAATTCATCTTCATCTGATGATGAGATATTTTCTTCGGTGCATAAGATTTTCTTAAAAATTTTATTTGTAGTTCTTTTGCCTTTATATGTTTGTTTTCCTTTTTAGTAACCTTCAACATTTCTCTTTTTCTTATGAGGACATTTGTTAGAAAAATGACCAATACCATAACAATTAAAACAAATTAAAGGAAGCTTACCTTTATACCTATCGTCGTTTCCCTTGTTCAGTCTTTTGACGAAGTTGGCCACTTCTTCATCATCTTTCAAGAGGTCATTGTTGGCCCTTGACCAATTTTTGGGAGATACTTGGTCATGTTTGACCATTTTTGGGACTTCGATAGCCGTCGAAGGTGGAGCACCAGACAAAGTGGAGATCACGGGATCTCGGCCCACTTTTGGGTCCATTTTGGGTTTTGGGGAATATGTAACAGGATTGGAATATTGGCCCATGGGTTTTTACCCATTCTTAGGCCTATTTTGTATGTATATATAGTAAGCTAGTGAGCTAGAGGACAGAGTGATATCCATGTGATGTATGATAAGTGAAAGTGAGTTATGTAAGTGCTTTGTGCCTATATGAGACTTGCAGGGCTAAGTGCTAGTCATTGTAGGCAGTTGGAAAAGGCTTTGTGTTGTAATGCAAGGAAGAAGGATCTAGTGAGTTGCACAGATCTTTTGGCTTGTGCACGGTAGGGTTTTCGTGGCTCTGTGCTATAACCGATTGAAGTCACTAATAAAGAAGAAGAGTTGTTGGACGTAGCCCCAGGGTGGGGGTGAACCACGTAAATCTGTGTGTTATGCTTTGTGCTTCGACTTGATGTGTTTATCCCTTATTTTACTAAGTGCTTTAATATATTTAGATAGATCTAGTTATGCTTTGTGCTTCTTAGAGGTGTTTGAATGTTAGATCTGACATGTATGAAGGTGCTTAGTGACGATTTACCAGATCTGATCTTCTTTACTATTGCTAAGTGTTGAGATACCTTAGATCTAAGTAAACATTTCGATGTTCTGTGCTATCTGTGAAGTATAGTAAGGGTTTAATATTGATGAATGATCGGTGCTAAGTGCTTTGCAAGAAATATAATCATAGATTTGTGTCCCAGCTAAGGTTGCAAACACCTGTGTCTTGCAACCATCCCTGCCTCTACCTCGGGTGAGAATTCATCTGCTTCGCAGGTGTTTCCAAAAGGGCCAGTAGTTAGGGATTTGTTGGTGCTCTCTTGAGTGTTGAACCCTAGGTCCGCTCCTGTGCTAATAGTCATTGTCGTTTCTATGTTCTTCTTGTTGCTTTTCCTTTTTCTTTGATCTTTTGTATGCTTTGAAGTTTGCTTCTTTTACATCTAGATTTTCTTGTTCAGTTCTCATTTCATATGCTATAAAGATTCCATGCAATTCATCCATGCTTATTGAGTTTAGATCTGATATTTCTTCTAGTACCTTAGTACCTTAGGGTCAAATATCTGATCTTAGGGTAAAATATCTTAGGAAGAGATCTTAGTACCTTTTGAACAATTACAGATTCTTTGATTTATTCTCCCAATCTTATTATTGCATTCACTGTTTCATCGAATCGTAAGAAGTAGGTTTCAAAATTCCTATGTTCCTTCATCTTTAGTTGTTCAAACTGACCTCTGTAAGTTTGAAGCTTTGTTGCTTTGACATTTGAATCTCCTTCATAAATATTTCGAAGCTTGTCCCAAATCTCTTTATCGGATTTACAATGTTCAACTTTGGTGAATATCGTTTCACTGAGACCATTCAAAAGTGCATTTGTGGCTTTGGAATTATTCTGACTGAGTTTCATTGTTTTTTCATTTGTTGGTGGAACTGTTGGTGTTGTGTATCCATCTACAATTGATTGTCAAATTTCAAATCCATGTGCATGAATATATGTCTTCATCCTTATGCTCCAAAAAGCATACTTTTGTCCATCAAACTGTGGTATTCCATTTTTATACGAGGTGTTTCTCTCCATGATCTACCTTTCAGCGGTTAAACTAATTTCTGAAGGAACCTACTCTGATACCAATTGTTGGATTACTAAGAGGGGGAGTGAATCGGTAATAGAGAAATTATAATCCTTTTTAACCAAATAAACCAAGTGTTATATCAATGTATAATTATCATCAAATAATGAGAAATGAACAAATGAACAATCATACACATACATAGTACACCAGTGTTTTACGTGGAAAGCTAAAGCAAGAGAAAACCACGAAATGTTTTTTCTTATATGTCTTGAAGAATTACATTCATTGGAAGCACCAACTTCTTTTGTTTTCCTGCTACAACTGGAAGGAGGCTCCAACCCCCTTGTTTCTCGTTCTACAACCTGAAGGAATCTCCAAATCGAATAATCTCTGGATACAACCAGAAGGAGGCTACAACCCCCTATGTTCTCTGGCTACAACTGAAAGGTGGCTACAACGACATGTCCTTCCTCGTCCAACCGCCCTGATGAAGAAGTAGAATGATGGAACCACTGTCACACTATCACTGTGAGATATACCATTGTAAACATGTACCAATAAACCTGAACCATGCATCAACCTGTACCTCGACCTGTAATCAACCTGTACCATAAACAAGTGCATCAACCTTGAACCAACCTGTACCAAATAACTTGTAATCAACCTGTACCATAAGCAAGTGCATACAACCATGTACCAAGTATGTACCAATCATGTGTCAACTACTCATCAACTATGACTCATCAATATGTATCGACTTCATCAACTATGCACCTCATGTATGTGCCAACTCATCAACTACTTATCGCAACCATGTACCCAACATGTACCTGAACCAAAATCCATCATCAATTTCATCATCCAAATATGATTTGTAAGTCTATAATAGACTTGGTGTATATGATCACATACCTACAAACCTTCATCAATTTTCACAACAAGAGACTAGCATTTTCATCAAGCTTTTCTTGAGTCTCACGTGACTAGTTTGGGATTAGTTAACAACCCTAACTTGAAATAATCATAGCTATGTACCTGTTGTTGGATCATGTTGTCATTGATGCCAATGGTTTGATTGATTGATGTCAAGTGATTGATTGATTTCAAAGGATTGATTGATTGATGATTTATGTAATATAATANTATTTGTGTTCCCAATTTTGACTGTGCATTTTCCAATGATTTTAGCTTAATCATCATTTTCGAAGGAGACCGATCCATCTCTTTCCTTTCTTAATGTAAGAAACTTGTCTCTATAACCTGTCATTTGTTTTGAACAACCACTATCAACATACTAACCACGTTTCTTCTGCTTATCTTGTAGAATGAATGTGCATTCTTCATTGCTATATGGATTATGCTTTCTTATCCATGTCCTTGTCTGAGGTTCATGTATGTGACTGTTTTTATTCTATTGTGGTTCTCTAGGAGGGACTGTCATTCTGTAATATTTGGCTATGTGTCCAAATTTGTTACATTTGTAACATTCCACTTTAGTGCTCAAATATTCAAACTCATTGTAAATTCTTCTTTGTGTTTCACTAGGCCTTATTGGATAACCCTTTTGTGTATGACTTTCAAAGTTGTTTATGTTCATGTTGTTATCTCTGCAATTCACAGCTTTATGTCCAAAAGTATTACATGGATAACATAAACCAAAAAATATAGTTTGATACATGGGAGTTGAATATATTTTGAAAGGAGGTTCTCTTATGAATCCTTCTTCTTGAGGCCTATCTGTCTGTTGTTGATTCTGAAATCTGAATCTTCCTAGTGGAGGAGTGTCCCTGTAATCTTCCTTGTATATCTTCATATCCCCTTTGATTTTTTCTGCATAGCTTTTTGGATATGTTTATTGCTCTGTTGTTTTGGCACTTGATCCCTTTTTTGTCTTATTGTATCCAAGTCTGGACTTGTCAATATGAGATTTTTGACTGTTGATAATGTCATCCAAAACTTTTGAGCTATTCTGCATATTTTTATTTTGAATATCCTTTCTTAATGTGACAATCTTTGCTTCCAAATTTCCAATGTTGTTGTCCTTTTCTTCTAGTTGTTCTTTGATTGTTTCTTCAATTATTTTATCTTCTTCTATTTGAAACTTCAAATTTGTGATCATTTTTTCTAGTTCTTGAGTATCTTCTTTCTTGTCTAGTTCCACTTGTAGTTTCTTGTTTTCCTTCTTTTCTCTTCTGATAACTTCTATGGCACACATCAATTCTTCTCAGTAGTCAGCTTCTGCCTCTTCAATTTCTTATTCGACTTCTTCATATTCTTCTTCGGAGTCTTGTTTATCAGATTCTTATACTCCCATGAATAGAAATCTTCCTTTCTCACTGTCACTGAATTCATCTTCATCTGATGATGAGATATTTTCTTCGGTGCATAAGATTTTCTTAAAAATTTTATTTGTAGTTCTTTTGCCTTTATATGTTTGTTTTCCTTTTTAGTAACCTTCAACATTTCTCTTTTTCTTATGAGGACATTTGTTAGAAAAATGACCAATACCATAACAATTAAAACAAATTAAAGGAAGCTTACCTTTATACCTATCGTCGTTTCCCTTGTTCAGTCTTTTGACGAAGTTGGCCACTTCTTCATCATCTTTCAAGAGGTCATTGTTGGCCCTTGACCAATTTTTGGGAGATACTTGGTCATGTTTGACCATTTTTGGGACTTCGATAGCCGTCGAAGGTGGAGCACCAGACAAAGTGGAGATCACGGGATCTCGGCCCACTTTTGGGTCCATTTTGGGTTTTGGGGAATATGTAACAGGATTGGAATATTGGCCCATGGGTTTTTACCCATTCTTAGGCCTATTTTGTATGTATATATAGTAAGCTAGTGAGCTAGAGGACAGAGTGATATCCATGTGATGTATGATAAGTGAAAGTGAGTTATGTAAGTGCTTTGTGCCTATATGAGACTTGCAGGGCTAAGTGCTAGTCATTGTAGGCAGTTGGAAAAGGCTTTGTGTTGTAATGCAAGGAAGAAGGATCTAGTGAGTTGCACAGATCTTTTGGCTTGTGCACGGTAGGGTTTTCGTGGCTCTGTGCTATAACCGATTGAAGTCACTAATAAAGAAGAAGAGTTGTTGGACGTAGCCCCAGGGTGGGGGTGAACCACGTAAATCTGTGTGTTATGCTTTGTGCTTCGACTTGATGTGTTTATCCCTTATTTTACTAAGTGCTTTAATATATTTAGATAGATCTAGTTATGCTTTGTGCTTCTTAGAGGTGTTTGAATGTTAGATCTGACATGTATGAAGGTGCTTAGTGACGATTTACCAGATCTGATCTTCTTTACTATTGCTAAGTGTTGAGATACCTTAGATCTAAGTAAACATTTCGATGTTCTGTGCTATCTGTGAAGTATAGTAAGGGTTTAATATTGATGAATGATCGGTGCTAAGTGCTTTGCAAGAAATATAATCATAGATTTGTGTCCCAGCTAAGGTTGCAAACACCTGTGTCTTGCAACCATCCCTGCCTCTACCTCGGGTGAGAATTCATCTGCTTCGCAGGTGTTTCCAAAAGGGCCAGTAGTTAGGGATTTGTTGGTGCTCTCTTGAGTGTTGAACCCTAGGTCCGCTCCTGTGCTAATAGTCATTGTCGTTTCTATGTTCTTCTTGTTGCTTTTCCTTTTTCTTTGATCTTTTGTATGCTTTGAAGTTTGCTTCTTTTACATCTAGATTTTCTTGTTCAGTTCTCATTTCATATGCTATAAAGATTCCATGCAATTCATCCATGCTTATTGAGTTTAGATCTGATATTTCTTCTAGTACCTTAGTACCTTAGGGTCAAATATCTGATCTTAGGGTAAAATATCTTAGGAAGAGATCTTAGTACCTTTTGAACAATTACAGATTCTTTGATTTATTCTCCCAATCTTATTATTGCATTCACTGTTTCATCGAATCGTAAGAAGTAGGTTTCAAAATTCCTATGTTCCTTCATCTTTAGTTGTTCAAACTGACCTCTGTAAGTTTGAAGCTTTGTTGCTTTGACATTTGAATCTCCTTCATAAATATTTCGAAGCTTGTCCCAAATCTCTTTATCGGATTTACAATGTTCAACTTTGGTGAATATCGTTTCACTGAGACCATTCAAAAGTGCATTTGTGGCTTTGGAATTATTCTGACTGAGTTTCATTGTTTTTTCATTTGTTGGTGGAACTGTTGGTGTTGTGTATCCATCTACAATTGATTGTCAAATTTCAAATCCATGTGCATGAATATATGTCTTCATCCTTATGCTCCAAAAAGCATACTTTTGTCCATCAAACTGTGGTATTCCATTTTTATACGAGGTGTTTCTCTCCATGATCTACCTTTCAGCGGTTAAACTAATTTCTGAAGGAACCTACTCTGATACCAATTGTTGGATTACTAAGAGGGGGAGTGAATCGGTAATAGAGAAATTATAATCCTTTTTAACCAAATAAACCAAGTGTTATATCAATGTATAATTATCATCAAATAATGAGAAATGAACAAATGAACAATCATACACATACATAGTACACCAGTGTTTTACGTGGAAAGCTAAAGCAAGAGAAAACCACGAAATGTTTTTTCTTATATGTCTTGAAGAATTACATTCATTGGAAGCACCAACTTCTTTTGTTTTCCTGCTACAACTGGAAGGAGGCTCCAACCCCCTTGTTTCTCGTTCTACAACCTGAAGGAATCTCCAAATCGAATAATCTCTGGATACAACCAGAAGGAGGCTACAACCCCCTATGTTCTCTGGCTACAACTGAAAGGTGGCTACAACGACATGTCCTTCCTCGTCCAACCGCCCTGATGAAGAAGTAGAATGATGGAACCACTGTCACACTATCACTGTGAGATATACCATTGTAAACATGTACCAATAAACCTGAACCATGCATCAACCTGTACCTCGACCTGTAATCAACCTGTACCATAAACAAGTGCATCAACCATGAACCAACCTGTACCAAATAACTTGTAATCAACCTGTACCATAAGCAAGTGCATACAACCATGTACCAAGTATGTACCAATTATGTGTCAACTACTCATCAACTATGACTCATCAATATGTATCGACTTCATCAACTATGCACCTCGTGTATGTGCCAACTCATCAACTACTTGTCGCAACCATGTACCCAACATGTACCTGAACCAAAATCCATCATCAATTTCATCATCCAAATATGATTTGTAATTCTATAATAGACCTGGTGTATATGATCACATACCTACAAACCTTCATCAAGTTTCACAACAAGAGACTAGCATTTTCATCAAACTTTTCTTGAGTCTCACATGACTAGTTTGGGATTAGTTAACAACCCTAACTTGAAATAATCATAACTATGTACCTGTTGTTGGATCATGTTGTCATTGATGCCAATGGTTTGATTGATTGATGTCAAGTGATTGATTGATTTCAAAGGATTGATTGATTGATGATTTATGTAATATAATATGTATTTTCCTTGATGAGAATGCATATATGAAGATGGATCAATGAGTTTTCATTGATAGATGATGAAGATGGATCGATGTGGTTCCATTGGTATATGATGCATTGTTGGAAAAATGTATAGATGACTCATTATTGTCTTATC
>JZKD02S1593111.1:0-10143 GCA_000966675.3 Picea glauca
TATATATATATATATATATATATATATACACAAACAATGGAAAGTAATTGAATTTTGCATTTTAATCCACTCAAATTTTAATTCATAAAGAAATAAAGACATTACCTAGACATTTCCTCATCGGGGAGGCATGGTTGTCACATAGTGAAAAAAAACAAATTTGTCCATCGTTTGTCAAAATTCAAAAAATACGCACTCAGCAACAGACAGAAGGAAGGAAAGAAAGTGAAGCACCGATGGTAGGGTTCTTCAAAGAGGAAAAATTTTCACAAGTTCTTGAGAGCTCTACAGCACTCAAAAGGGTAAAAATGAATTTTACGACCGGTAATTTTTTTTATTTAACCCAGTTACTGTGTTCTCTATTATTAGATCCACTAGTGCGTTAGTATTTAAGTAGCACACCTGAATATATTTGTTTTTAAATAACGCTACTACGGTGCACCTTGTTTGATAGGAATTGTGTGCAACGGGGAGTTGGTATTTAAGTAACGCATCGGAGTATATATTTTTTAAATAAACCTACCAAATTGTGTCATTTTTTAGAGCAGAGGTGCACATCAGTAAATCCATATTTACGTAGCGCACAACAGAGTATATTTTCTTAAAAATAACCCTACTATGGTGCGTTATTTGTGAGATAAATTGTACACACTGGTGCGTCAATATTTAAGTAGTGCACTGGAGTACATTTTTTTTTAAATAACCCTACCATGGTATGTCATTTTTTATATCAATGGTGCACATGAGTGCATCTCTATTTAAGTAACACATTGGAGTAATTTTTTTTTAAAATAACCATACCATGGTGCACCCTTTTTGGGAGAAACATTGTGCATCGTTGCATCAATATTTTAGTAGCACACCAGAGTATGTTTAAACTAGATAACTCTACCATGGTGGGTCAATTTTTAGAGCAGCAGTGCGCATCGGTGCATCATTATTTAAGTAGCTTGTCGTAGTATGCGTGATTTTTCATAGCACCGGTGCATTAGTTATTTATAAAAGAACCGTAAAAAAACATCCACTGAAACCTCTACCCTCTCACCTCCACTACTGTCCTCCACTATAAATGAATTTTTGGCTTATTTTTATAGGGGCTTCTGCCAAAACCTCCACTAAAGGGTCTTTTCCTTGTTGTGCATTTTTGGTGTTGTGATTCTCTATATTTTGTTGTTTTGTTGGTATTTACTGCAATATTTTTGTTTCTTGTTATTATACTACATCTAGTATCGTACACTCTGTCAGTGCACAATCAAGGAATTTTTATTAATATGCAATGTGAGGATGCCACATGGGAATGCGTTGCCATTATACAATAATTCTCACATCTCAAGCCTTCATCATAAGGTTGTTCTATCAAGGGAGAGGTAATATTAGTGTCCTAACCTCCCTAACCCTCAAGCAGATAGAATAATATGTTCCACTATGTAACAAAGGCTGAAATTAGTAAATAATACCTATGTAATAATGTGAACATGTCTAATGTAAGAAGACTTACAAGAAGGTTCCTCCTCTATAAAGTTCTTCCTACAAATTGTTCTATAGAAGATAGAAATAGTATAAATAGGGTTAGAAAGCATGCAAAAGATTTTACTTGTGAATTCATTTTTTAATTGAGATTTTCTATACTAGAGGTTTCCCCCTCAAAGGAGCAACTAAACTTTCCTCTCAAGATAATGAAGATATCATTTTTGGATCAATTGTGTCTTTGTGCTTACTATTTTGTTATTTCTGCAAACAATTTTGAATAAAATCTTATTTCTTCTCTAGATATTTCCTTCTAGTACCTTACAGAAAACCCGCTTTAAGTCCTAAGGCTCGATTTTCCTCTCTTGACCATGTCTAATGCCCCAAGAAACCATACATGGTGCTCAAAACCTTTTAATAGTGTCCATATAGCAAATCAAAGGACAAATATCCCATAGATAGGCCATATGTGGTAGTTTGAGGACTCAATGATGGATCTAAACAGCCAACTAGAGAAGCAATGTGGTGCACGATCTACAAGACTAAGGGCCACCTGTGGAATGAGCTCAATTTAAAACACATATTTGTTGAAATATTAGAAATTTGGTTCATAATTGATAGAACAAGTATGGTATACAATAACTCCACACTTGTCTATTGGATTATCAAAACATTCTATAAATGTATTTCTAAGAGATGGTTGGTATTCACCTTCCTTGTGACTCTTCCTATCACCTATGACTCTTCATATTTATATTCATATTTACATAGGTAACACAATCCAAAGGACTACATGTCCAGCATCCACCCCCTTAATCTAAAGGTGTGCGTGTGAGTCCAAGTATCATTCTGAACTTTTCAAATTTTTCTCTTCAAAGCACTAATTTGCTAATTTGTGGAACAAAGTCTCAAGTGAATAATTTTGGCCTCTACATGATATCGAATTAGGTGATACTTTGAATTTATGTTCTTTGTTTGATCATGGAATATGGGGCTCTTGGAAAAATCTATTGCAGAATTATTTTCAACTAGATGAGGAGTAGAATTCACTTGTTTCTCCTGCAAATATTCAAGTATTTTCCTGAGCCACATAATCTCCTTCATCATCGTTTCTACTGGTGCCACATATTCTGCCTCTATTGTGGAATCTGTTGAGACTACTTCTTTGCATGATCTCCAAGGGACATCTACTAATCCAAGACTCTTGAAATATCTTGAAATTGACACTCGATTTTCCTTATCCCCAACAAAGCGTGGATTAGAATATATAATCAACTTGAAGTCATTCACCTTAGAGTACCTGAGTACAAAATTCAAAGTCCCTTTCATTTATTTTATAACTCTTTTTGCAGTAGACCAATTTCCTTCACAAAGATTTTTCATGAACCTGGAATGACTCCCAGCAACAAGTAAATCCTTGATCTGGTGGTAGTAAGATAGAGAAGACTTCCCACAAGTTGTTTTTACTTGGTTGCAGTTAAAAAAATGGATTGCACACCAAAACTATTTTTGTATTACACACTAGTATTCAATTACATCACATTTATATAGTTGGTCTTAGATCCAACTTATTCTAAACATGGATATGGAGGTTGAAAAAATGTCTCAACAATATCCTACAATATCCCAAACCAACTCTAAACTCAACACATTGCATTAATGGAAGCATTATATCCAATGCCTCGCTTTAATGCTTACAGTACAAACAAAAAACATAAATTACAAAACAGAACTTTGTCTTTTTCTGATTTGGTCTTCATCAAAACTCCTACTCACTTTGAAATCTCCTGGTTTACGCTCTTTATTTTCCACAACTTCGAGCTTCCCTCTCAATTCATTTAAGATAAAAAACGCTTATGACCATCAATACATAATTTTAATGATTAACAATATTAACATATTTTACTCTGACAAAGTACATAGCTCGTTAGGTTTTTCATACAAGCATCCAAGTAACTGGACCATTCTATGGAGATACTTTCATCTGTCGAACACATAGCTTGTTGAATCTGAAAGTTATCTAGAAGAGTACTCTAGATATTGAATGTATCCAAAAGTTAATCATAAAAGTGGCCTTCATCACATATACAAAAAATAAAGCATTACTAATATAAAAAAACAAATCTCCCACCACACATTAAGCATTAACCCATTGAATTCCATGTTCCTTGTAGAAGAATTGGCCATGGCTCTAGTGAATTTTTTACCAAGAACATGAAAATTTTCCTGTTGATGGTTTACATGATAATATTGTTGCGAGATTCATAAAACAAATGTAATCTCATGGACACTGATAACACCTATAAGGATCAAGAACGTATGTAACATGATCATATTGGAGACCCATTGGTTGATCGTTGCAAGGAAGGTGGAATATCTCCAGCGTATCTCCTTCACATGGGATATAAATGTTATGCCACTCTATGATATTGAAATTTCAGTCACTAGACTATGAGACACATTTAACTCATCTTCTATTCACAGAGTCTCTTCCACGGGCTCTTTAACACACTTCCACACATGCTCTCTTCGCAGCAGAAAAGATCTGCAACATAGAAGTATTCATAGAGGTAGGTAACTTATCTCCCTTCTTTGACTGGGCGGCAGCGTCTCCACCAATACCATGTGCATCCTTTACACAAAAAACACAACACTCTTCTCACATACCTGGTCCTCCTGTGATGGATTTGCCCAGAGCGTAAATCGCTCTGATACCAAGTTAAAAAAATGGATTGCACACCAAAACTATTTTCGTATTACACACTAGTATTCAATTACATCACATTTATATAGTTGGTCTTAGATCCAACTTATTCTAAACATGGATATGGAGGCTAAGAGAATATCTCAACAATCTCATACAATATCCCAAACTAACTCTAAACTCTGCACATTGCATTAATGGAAGCATTATCTCCAACAGTTGCATCCTCAAATTCATTCCCTTCTTTTGATGTGAGTTTCAAATTTTGTTCCATTGGAGTAGAAATAGGATTACACTCAGCTATGCAAAAATTGTTTAATACTTCTCCAATTTACTTCTTGTGGGAGATGATTACATGTTTTGAATTTTCAATCACCTCAATTCCCAAATAGTAGTGCAGATGTCTCAATTTCGTTATCTCAAATCCTTTCTTCAACTCTCTCTTTATGGATGTAATGTAGCTTTCATGGTTCCCTATTATCAATAGATCATCTACATAGACTTCGAGATATACTCCAACTTTCATGAAAAACAAAGGTCCATCATCAAGATTGTAGTGCTTGAAATTCAATTTCAGAAGATTCTCAATTATCTTTTCATATGAGGCTCATGGTTCTTGTTTCACACCATATAAGGATTTGATCATCTTTCATATATTATATTATATTCCCTTCACAATAAATCCTTCTAGATACAAAACGAAAAACATTATCTTTCAAGTATTCATTCAAGAAAGTAGTCTTCACATCCATTTGATGAATTTTCCATCCATTCTATGTTTCCATAGAAAACAGAGTACGGATGGTCGCCCATTTTGTTTTTAGGGAAAGCGTCTCTTCATAATCAACACCTTGTTTTTGTGCAAATACGTTTTCCAAGAGCCTTTCTTTGTGCTTGTCAAGTGAGCCATCTAATTTGTACTTGTTCTTGAATACCCACTTGCAGCCGATTTTTTTGGTTCCAAATGGAGGGTCCATTGACTTCCATGTCCCCTTATTGATGAGAGTGTCATATTCATTTTGTGTCGATTCCTTCCATTCATCATGAGAAATGGATTCTTTAAAGGAATTAAGTTCAAGGTTAGTAGATAAATTCAACTCACAATCATATGAACCATCAATTTCATATACATCACCGAAGTTTGAATTATCTACATTACCTCCATATTGTCTTGAGTGTCTTTCTAACCTCATCAAGATGAAAACATTCAAGTGTTTTTGTGAGCCATTTTTTCGGATGTTTCTAAGATGGTCTATGTTTCTCATATAATGGAGATGGTGTTGAGTTATGATCAAGACTCATTTGTTCCATGCTCTCGGTCACATCATCCAAATGAAATTCAATTTCTTATGAAGTGATAGAAGTTATTCTTGTGGGGGAGACGGTGCTTCAAAAGGAGATTCCTTAGAATGACCCAAGATAGGTATCCCCCCTTCAATACTTGGAATATCATCATCAAATTCATGATATTTTCTCACCATCTAGAGATTATTATTGATTTTCTTGGGAGTGATTCTCAGGAGAGAGGGAGAAAGAGAGAGAGAGAGAAACAACATCAGCATCATCTAAAACATTGACTGGCACATCTATAAATCATCGGAAGCTTTTCTCATCATCATTGTTCACAACATGGAGCTAGAGTAGCATCATCATCCTCATCAGAATAAGGCGATAGTATCATCATCCACATCTCCAGAAAGAAGCTGAAGTGGCATCATCATCATCATCTTCAGCAAGTAGCTAAAGTGGCATCGTCATTATCATCTTCAGCAAGAAGTTGAAGTGGCATCATCATTATCTGCATCAACATGGATTAGTATAAAACTAATACATCATCATTATCAATAATAGCATGAGTTTGATACAACATCAACAACAACATCATCACAGCACAAATGTTGGAGCATCAACAACATCAACATTAAGATAGAAATCTTCAGCATGAATCTGACATCTAATCAACATCAACACTAAGCTGGAAATCTTCAGCACAAAGATGGCATCTCAACAACATCAACACGAAGCTGGAAATATTCATCACGAAGTTGGCATCACAACAACATCAGCACAAGGCTAGAAATATTCAGCACGAAGCTAGCACCATATCAACATCAACACTAAGATGGAAATATTCAGCATGAAAATGGAAAACTTGAGCACGAAGTTTTCATCACAACAACATCAACACGAGGCTAGAAATATTCAGCACAAGTTTGGCATCACATCAACATCAGCACAAGGTTGGCATCAACACTACTCCTCCTTTCCAGGGAGGTCCTTTCGGACTATACCAATTTTGTCTCGAAAGTGCTCAAACTTTACACGAGACATAGGATTGGTCAACACATCTGCAACCTGCTCATCTGTGCCAACATAATGGAGCTTTATAGATCCTCTTTGCATCATATCATGAATGAAGTGATATCAGATATCTATCTTCTCTAAGTCATCATGGAACAAATCATCTTTATACAACTTTGGTTATCTCATAGGATCACGGTGGCTTCCATCTCCAGATCTAATGGATATTTCAACAACATCTGAAGCCATATGGCTTCAAAATTGGTGGAACATGATGCAATATATTATTATTATGTTGTGCTAAGAGCAGTACTAGATTGCTTCCTACTCTTCCATGAAGCCATGGTTGACCCTAGACTAAAACAACATCCTAATGTGCTCTTTCTATCAGAAACACTTCCATCTCAATTTGAATCAGTAAAACCATATAATCTAAAGTCATGATCTCTAGTATAGTAGAGACCAAAATCCAATGTACCCTTATGGTATCTCATCACATGTTTTGTAGCTACAAGGTGAACACATCTAGGCTCTACCAGATACTGACTCAAAAGGTGTTCACAGCAAAACATATATCTGGTTTGTTATTCATCAGATACATCAACGAACCAATAATTTGTCTGTATAGTGTAGCATCAACCAATTATGACAAGGTATCTACCATGAGCTTCAACTTCATTTCCATGGGTGTGTACATGTATTTACATTTCAACATGTCAAACCTCTTCATTATTTTAACTGCATAGTTTCCTTAGTTAAGGAAGATCTTCTCTGTGCTCTGCCAAACTTCAAGACCTAAGAGATAATGCATTAGGTCTTTTATCAAAATCTGTAGTGAGATTCTTCTACAATATGAGATGAGATTTTCTTCATCTTGTCAAGAATACATCATCTTCATATAGTAGCAACAATATAACTAGCTCATCATTCATAACCTTGAAGTAAAGGTTAAAATCAACTTTACTCTTGGAAAACCCCAAGATCGTCAGGAAACTGCCAATTCTTCCATACCAAGATCTAGGAGCTTGCTTCAACATGTACAGAGCTTCCTTCAACCAGAATAAATGAGTCTTTCTATATTCAACTTCAAAACAAATTTGTACATCACTTTGTACCAACCTGGTACACTTGTCCACCTGCAACTCAATATGCACAGTGATGTGATAGCTCTATGTGCTTTCTGAAAAGCACTATCTGTCTCGTTTCTTGAGAGTATGTCCCCTCCTCTTTCTGCAAATGTTCCTTCTGGAACTAGAACTTTGAACCTCCAGCTGCTCTAAAGATGAGAATGGTTGTTCCATTCTCATTGTGACTGTTGAAATATGAGAGTAACTCCTCTACTCCATCATGGAAACAACTTCATCTGAAACTGAGAGTGGATCAGTAAATAATATTGAATGTATCTCTTCTTCTTTCATGGGGGTAACTCCATCTTTTATTGTAGTAATGTATCCATGACCCAACTAATGTACTGCACCAACTACCACTCAATTTTAAATATGGGGATTGCTCCCCCTACATATCATACTATATATGAATTATGGTTGTTCTGGTTGTCTTCATGAATATTGGAACTATTTCTTCAATTAATGAAGTAAGTGTCTCATCATAGTCTTCTCAATATTTATGGGAGAATCCTCTGGACACGCATCATTTTTTGTACAACTGCAACATGCTTGATTTGTTCCATGTAGATCAATCTAGTCTCATGGAAAAATCCATATCCTACTCTGATCCAGATTTTATAAGAAGAAAGAAATGAATACAGATTATTAGCAGGTGCTTAACACAAAATAACAAAGATACAGTAAAATTGGTTTTCTATTCAATAAGGAAATAAGATGAAACTGTAAAATGCAGCGGAAACAAGCTTGTTAGAATGGTGGCATCTTATCTCTGAGAAGAGATGTGAAGGTTGCACTCATTCACAAGAAGATGATTAAAATGAGGCTCTGAAGGCCTTTTTACAATAAACAGGATTGTCAAAAACTCTAGACATCCAAAAACCTAACCCTAGGAGATGAAGCGTCAATAGTCATGTGGGCCCCGTCTAGGTAAGTTAGTACATCAACTTCCTGGGGTCGTAACTTTTGCATATGATCTCCGTTTTAGGCGTAGGATACCCGTTGGAAAGGTATTGTTGAGGAGATTAATTTTGGGGGCTCAATAATTCCATTGTCCATCATTAAGAAGCTCTATCCCTAAAAAACTTCATTTAGGCCCTCAAAATGGCCCCGAAAGTTAAAATTTCTAAAAATAGTAAAAAATTGTTTTGAGCCAGTTGGAAAAGGTGGGTGGCCACCGATATCCACTTAGATAAATCATCCATCCTTAGTAATCAATGGTCTCCATTGCATTGAGTTCCACCATTAGATGAGAAAATTTATGTTGAATTTGGCCCCATGTGAGCCAGTTGCCCTGCTTTGACGACACGATAAAGTTGGATCCTTTGTTGTTGAGTTCCCTTGATATGTGTTTCAACAATCTGATCATTGGATGCATGTTGTATGCATTCAGGGTTGAGCTCTGTTGGTGTCATTTGTTCTGCTACGTCTGAGGTGTCCAATAAAGGTGGGAAATAAGGGCGAAGAAGATCCATGTTGAACACTAGGTGCAGGCCAAGGAAAGGAGGAATGTTGAGCTCAAAAAAATTATCCCCCACAGCCTTGGTGATGGTGTATGGCCCATAATGGAGTGTGAGAATATTCTGATGGGGTCCTATAAGGCGTTATTTTTTCATGTGCAACCAAACTTTGTCGCCCACCTGAAACTTATGTGGCACCCGATGTTGGTCATGGCGTTGCTTGTACTTGTCATTGGACTTTTGTAGGATATCCTGAACCTATCGGTGGATGTGATGGATCCACTCAATGAATCGGGTGGCTTTGTCAGCTTCATTTGGAGTAGGAGATGAGTCGGTCAAGGTGACCGCAAGGGGAAGTGCAACATCTATGAGACCCAATGGTTGGAATCCCAACCCCACCTGAAAGGGGTTATGGTCGATTGAGCTATGCAGGGATCGGTTGTAGCTATGTTGGACATAGGGAAGGCTCTCATCCCATGTGCAAGGGTACTTTGAATTATACATGCGAAGGATATGCACAGTCATTTGATTTACGACCTCAGTTTTCCCATCTGTCTGGGGGTGGAAGGTCGTGGATTTGAAGAGCTTGGTTTCCAGCAGTGACTCAAGGCTTGACCAGAATGTGCTGAGAAATTGACTGTCCCAATCTGAGACAATGTTTTGAGGGATTCCAAAATGTACCCAGACTCGTTCAAAGAAGATCTTGGCAGTGGCCTCTGTTTTGATGTTCTTCTTGTAGGAAACCATAATCACCATCTTAGAAAAGTGATCAACAACCACAAAAAATACAGTCATTTCCCCGCTTGGTGGATGGGATGCCCGACATGTATTCCATTGAGATGGATTCCCATGGCATGTTAGGAGTAGGAAGAGGGGTGTACAAGACCTATTTCTTAGTGGTTGGTTTGGCAATAGCATAGGCAGTAGAGAACTTGATATACTTGTTGACCTCCTGTCGAAGTTTCAGCCAGTAGAAATGTTTCTGTAGCATCGTCATTGTCTTTTCGATGCCAAAGTGTCCTACCACCCGACTGTAGTGGGCTTCCCAGATCATCTTCTCTCGCTCGCTTGATGGAACACAGATATG
>JZKD02S1593112.1:0-10143 GCA_000966675.3 Picea glauca
TCAGAGTGCCATCAAGCTCACCAAATACCCATTTCAACATCAGCGCATCAAACACAACGGTTCATATTCTCCTCAATCTTAACGACCATTGATTCATGGCTTAACACTCGATTGGTCCATGATCTCTATTTAAATATCATGGAGGGTCATTTGTCGATGATCAATTGTGAGAAACTCTCTTGTAAAATATCTCTGTAATATTTTTCTTTTTCATTAATAAACTACTCCAAGTGGTCGTGTTGGCTGAGGCTGTGGATGTTTCCCCGTAGGGGTTTTACCACGTCAAAACATCGGTGTGTTAATCATTGATCTGGTTGTGTGAGCGGTTACTGAAGACGTCCGTCCTCTATTGGAATACCTGTTTTGTCAAACAGTAATGTAACGAATATTATTTCACATGGAGAGGAGGATAATTATAAACAAATAAAAAACAGATTGATTGTTAGAGTTGTTAAGAAAATAACTAAAATACATGGAAATCAAAAGGGCTCTCTACAGAGAAACTTTGAGAAAATGTGCTTGATACAAATCTAGAAGTTCCACCTCAACCTTGAGGTTCCTTGGATTTATTTACCATGGACTTTCAACCTCAAGGATGAATATGAAATATAAATTCTAATAGTATATGTTTTATTTCTATCCAACGAAATACACAAGGAAAATCAAGAAAATAAACATTGAACAATGGTACTTCAAGGGAACTATGTTTCCAACCCTTGGGGAACAATTCCCAACATATAACAATATGAAAATAACTTGTAAACAACAAATTTGTTCCAACCACAAATCGGTTTTCATAGTTTCTATGTATTTGTCAAATTGCTCAACAAAACTTGCTAATTGTTTATGATAAATTACAATATCAAACAACCCTAAAAACTACTATTTCACCATGAGAATATATGCTAAAAATTAGATCTGCAAGTACACAATGTTTAGGCAACAAACTACTCCACACACACCAACAACTTATCACAAGGTGGTACATGATAATCCTTCTGCATCCAAGCCCTAGCTGGGGCATCCACCATCAATAATTAACCCTAACCAACAATACAAAGGCCTGGCAAGGCATCCTACCAAGCTATCTAGTCACAACAAATGCTCTGAAAGAAGTGAACATCAACACCAAGAAATTCACCCTTGATATTCCACCAAACATGCCTTACACAAGCACTTCAAACAAAGCGCTCCAAGTCTCCTCCTATGGTTTCTTTACCACAAACACTAGGTCCTTCTCACACAAGAACTCAAACTTTAGCACTTCAAGTCTCCTCTAGGTTTTGTCTCACACAAATTGTAATGCCTTCCTCCCTTGCATAAAAACAAGTGCAAAGACTAAAAATAAGTTCATATTGAAGATAAAATGATCTAATGAACTCTCATATGCTTTCTACATGATACAACTAAAGAATCTCTCCTCCCTTTATATAGAATAGGTGAGGGAGGCCAACAATAGTAAAGTGAAATATGTACATAAGCAACCTAGTCTAATTCTAAAG
This sequence comes from Picea glauca, assembly GCA_000966675.3. Classification (NCBI taxonomy): domain Eukaryota; kingdom Viridiplantae; phylum Streptophyta; class Pinopsida; order Pinales; family Pinaceae; genus Picea; species Picea glauca. The sequence continues at coordinate 1,503 of JZKD02S1593112.1, forward strand.
ATAATGTCGCTAAGTGAAGCACTCTCTCTCTGAGGTCTGCAAATGTCAAGAAAAGGCTCAAGTGGTGCACTCTCCAAGCATAGGCTCCATGTGTTAAGAAATCCTTATCACAAGGCTCCTTGCTCTCCAAGAAAAGCATCCAATGCTCCAACGCTCCTCCTCAACATATGTGCTTGGGGTCCACATACAACCCCAAGTAATGCCCTCTCAACCTGAGTGCCCTCAAGTCAAGTGCTCATCCTCCCAAGGCATGCCAAGTGGTCCCAATGCCCCTAGGAGTCAAGTTCCCTCCCTCCTATTTCCCAACACTCCTCCAAGGTTGAACCGAAATCCATGCAAGCAACCATCCTTCTCAACATGCATGCCATGTAAAAGATATCAATGCCACATAAGGTAACCACTTCATCAAGAAGTTTGCCACATCAAACACTAAGTTCAAGGTCAAACAACCACCTATAGAAATATCTCCCACACTATCAACCAAAAGGTCCAAGATGCAACTTAGGGGCCAGGGTTTCAAAATGCACCCCACATCACATGAAGGAACCCATAGCATGGTGTAAGCACTTTTGGAGTGATCGAAAAGATAACACTACTTATTTGCAAGGAAAGTGTTTTCACCAACACCATTCTTCTCCCTCTGAATCTAAACTAAACTTGCCATTTGCAAATTTGAGTTTTCCATAGTGTTCGAATCAATCACTAACCACACCTTTGTTCTTCAAAACAATTGGAAGGCTCGCAAATGGAAGTAGCTAATGTAATATGGTTAGCATATCTTATAGGAGGTAGACTCACCCTTAGAAGATCTAGGCACTCCTACATGCTCCTATGTGTCTTGCAATGTATGAGTAAGTCATCTTGGCTTCTTGTAGATTGAAGTAGAGAGTAAGGACATATCCTTCCTCAATCTCTCCTTGCCCACCTTCAGATTTGACTACTCTCTTACCTTTGACTCAGATTTTGAAACATCATTCTCCTCACTTCCTTCAATTGTTGAAGGAGATATCGTGATTTAGAGAACCACACATTCTCATCAAACTACACATCTCAGCTCACCACAATGCTTTGTTGTGCTAGAATATAGATCCTGTAAGCTTTAAAAGTCTCAATGTATCTAGCAAAATAAGATGTTATCACAATATCTTGAACATTCCCTCTACTAGGGGCTTGACCACTTGTGAACTTGAGGAACATAACCCTATACCATTAGTAACTTGTCAAGCTCGAACATCCTTCATGGGTGAATCTATGGATGTGTGTCCCACTTTTAAGTGAAATGTGAAGATATTTCCAATGCTATTTTTTTCAAAAAATATTAATGTCATTTAATGTGTCAAATTTGCATTTAATTAAATTCTTTCCCTTGTCAGTTTTAGGAAAAATTAGTAAGTGAATTTTGTTCCCAACACCTAAGTCAGTGTTTAATATATAATTTAAAAAAATTATACGAGCACAATCTACACAAAATCTAGCAATGCCCTTTCTATTTTTAGAAAATTGTATTTTCTATTATTTTTTAAAGCTAATAAATTAATATTTGAATCACATTTTATACACTTTTGTGTTCCCAACAATGTTCTCTCTTGTTTATGTAAATGAAAAACCAAAAATTCTCTTTTGAAGAGGAAACATCCACAGATTATGAATATATTTTTTATACCTTTTTTGGTTATGTAGCTTTTATGCTACTGATTTTTCTTTGAGCGCCTTAGCAATTGTAGAAAAATAATTAAAATATAAGTTTTAGAAGAAATAAATTAAAGATAAAATATGAAATCAGAGCTTTGACAATGGCATGCCATTGGATAGATGATTCAATGATGAATCCACTGACATCAACACTACCACCCGACTTGATAGAGATAAAGGGGTTTCACCCCTTGGAAGTTGCATTTATAAAAAAATCCTGCAAAAAGGGGCCAAGATTTTTGGTTTTTAAACCGTCGATTGAGCTTTATAGCTTGATTGATGGTTATTTTAAAGCTCGATCTAGTGGTTAAATTAAAATTTTAAAATACCTCAATCAAGGGTTTATCAACCCTTAATCGAGCTTGTGTAATCAATGAATTTAGTTCCAAAAAAAACTTAATTACGTTACTAACATGCTCTCTAATTGTCCGATCAGGGTTTGGGTCCCCAAATTATTTGATTATGTTTGCATCCAAAATTTAAAAAAAGTTTCCACCCCTTTCAAAACCACTACAACTCCAAGTTATTCTTGAAACCCGAGAGGCAACAAGGTCTTGTGATGGTTGATTAGATTAAATCCCTGCATAGTCCAATGAATTTCATGTGCATGTGTTACACATAAAACATAATATAAATAATAAACTAGAGTATAAATTAAAACTAGGAGTATAATATGCATTACGATAATGTGGTTAAAAATAACTGATATTTCCCTCAATTGAATGCCCTAAAGACTTTCTAGTTAGATGCATTGAAGGTTGGGAATGGATTGACCTACATTTTCTTCCTGGTGTTCTCTAAATTATGCTAGTATTTGTTTCATCCTCTATCTAGCCTTCTCCCACACTTCATCTTTGTTTACCCATTGACAATCATATTTCCTTTTGTGGTTTCTCAGATTCTCCATCTTGATTTCTAATTAAAATGTGGATTAATATTAGATTGGTACAATTTTTGGTTTCTTATTTTTTTCGACAATGACAAAATAACAAAGTGAGTTGGGTTTTCGAGATGCTAAAGATTCAAAGACACATGAGAATGTATCAGACATGTGTCAAAGCCATTCTCTTCATTTGGAAAATCAAGAAAACTCGATATTCAAGTTGCTCATAGGGAAATTACAACTGTTATTGTGGCACTTTTATCCCCATTTTGTGGATAACTAAGGAGATTATGTCTCGAGGCCCTCGGGTTGCAGATACGGAGTACCGAGAAACTACATGACCAACAATATCCTTTTGCACAATAGAGACCCTTCTCACTACCACAGATGGTCACAAATTTCCAGATGGCATCCACCACATCAGCTGGATTCCGAAAGGTAGTGGGCATTGCTCCATGAGGTACAAATCAATGTTATGGTAAGCATCATTTCGATATTTAAGCCATTTGAGTATGTTGTATCTTAGATTTCTCTAGATTTCATGATATATGCTTGGACATTATGCCTTTTTCCATGCTTCACCTTGGTGGTTGACATTGTTCTCTAGTAAGTGGTCTTCCTTGGGGATGGGTTTGCTACTAGGAACTCCCTTGGAGATCCATTGTACCGTTCCCAACCATACTTACCACTTTCCATCATTGTTTCTCCCCATTTCCTTGTCTCTTTGGATTTTAAGGTGTATTGACCCAAGAAGGGGTTGTCTCTCATTCTATGGGAAGAAGGGGATGAAGGCCCAAAGGGATTGATGTTGGGTAAAAAGATGAAAGCCTATGTATGGAACTTCTAGATGCTTCACCCAAGGGTCACATAAGAAAGAAATGAAACACTTATCTTTGAGTAAAGGGGGACCCACAATAAAATATGATTAAAAATGCTTAAAAGGTTAGTTGAAGGATATGAGGTCTCATCACGAGCCGACCTATCATGTCCATGAATATCTAGTGGTATGATAGTACCATCATCTGGTCACCAAGCCAAGGTAATGAATCTCAGTTGCATGGCTGAGAGAAAGGGGGTCTCATCACGAGTCAACCTTCTCATTTCCACTAGGTGTTTGTGGGTGACATTGCCATTATCTAAACACCATGTCGGGGCATCGATCTTCAACCTTTCCTTAAAACTATGAGAGAAGAAAAGAATGGAAAATAATGGGCTTGGAAAAAGTGCATTGCGAACGAAGGTACCACACACCCTCTACAAAGGCACCCATGAATGAGAAACTACGACCTCTTGTATGTCATGAGCCCTATGCCCATTGAGTCTTGACCCCAACCACCTCACCCACTTTACATAGCTTAGAGAGGCATCTCTTGGAACCTGTCCTTGACCTAGGGAAATATCTACCCAATAGGACACCTCGTCAACCCTCCCATATTCAAGCTTGAAAAGTCACATAATGTCTTTAAGAAATTAATTGTTTGATATAGTGATCTTTGATGCACATGCTTAGGTGGCTCATTTATTGATTGGATTCACTTATCATGATGTTATGACTTAATATACTTGGAGGGAATGCTTATTTGTCTTTGCAAGACCTAGTTGGTGGACAAATTTGGAAGAACAAGCCTAGCTTGGGCTTCCATGGGGCTTGAATCCCATAGGTGGATGCCAAGGGCCCGCATGCCGGATGAGAAAGATCAAAATTGAAAGGCCTTAAAGGTGACTTGGACAACGTAGCCTATCCCCCACATTCCAAACGTTTTTCCTAGGACAGGAAAAACATCACATCTAGAGGCATGACGTCACCTAGGGGGGTTAGGGCTTGGTGGTGAGGTGACATGCATTGGCACAATGAAATTTTGAAGGCATCATGAAGGAAGTGGTATTGATGCTTGACATGTGGCTTTGGGAAGCCTCTCCACTCTCCTCCATCACCAACGACCTCCTCTTAGTGCCAAAATGACCTCTAAAGGGGCGACACCCTTCAAAATTAGGGTTTTCTTATGTGCAAAAGTGAATTTTAAATGAATTACTTTGTTAAGGGGGAAATATTAGGGTTGTTGACCCCTAATATTGTGGTTTACCCCTAAATATGTGGACAAGTCACCTTGGTGACATTTTGTATAAATAAGAGTTCATAAGATCTCATTTTAACATAACTCTCACTCTTGTGAGAAGAACTTGGTCTGAAATTTTCACTATCTTTGGAAAATTGTCTTTCTTGTGCTCTTGTTTATGGTTATCGCTTGATGTATGGTTGATGGAAGCGGTTTGATAGCCTTGGAAGGCTTCTCTCTTTCTATTGTGGTGGATTATCTTAGCAGTTTTCCTTGAATTGGTATGGTTTTTACTTTCATACTATCATTTGTTTCAAGTCAAGGTTATTGTGATAGGAGCTAGGTGGGAAGTATAAGGGCATACACCCCCACCATAGTCTTCATCATTTTATGCTACATGTTGTTGSTTAAACAAAGGTTTTCTAAGAGAAGTATAAGGGCATACACCCTCTTAGCTTAAACCCTAGCTAGAGAAACTTGCCTTGGGTAGTAAGAGGATTTACACCCCCAAGGAGGTATCTTTTCTAGATATTTCTTCGCATGAACCCATTAACCCAATTCTTAAGAGCATTAGTCACTTATTCTTTCATTGGAGAAACAAAATTATTGCCTTGGAAAACGTGATTTTGCAAGTTTTAAGTCTCTTTCGTTGGAGAAGTGCTCCTTGAGTCTTTGACTGTCTTACCTCATTGAGGCATGCCCTTTCAACCACTACAAATTTCTGCTGTAATAGGCACTAACCTATAGCCATTAGGGCTGCACTAACCCTAGGTAACTAACCCTAACTAGCTCGTAAACTAACCCTATACTAGGCCTAAATTTATGTCCTAACCCTCTACTAATCGAGGCACATCCTTTGAGCCAATTACAAGTGATTTGTGTTGGATGATTTTGCTGATATAGGGATTGGTTTGCTACAGCCATAAGGCTGATAACTTGACTGCATAAACCACAATATAAAACCACTTATAACTTGTACTTTAACCATCAAAATTTGTTAAAAGTTTGCTAACATATTCTACTTGGTTCAAGGCATTTCTTGGGTAGTTTCTTTACTGATTTCAATGACAGGTTTTACTGTTGTTGTAAAAACGTTTCTATAGCCATAAGGCTGTTAATATATCTGCAGTAAGATTTTGTTTCAACCTTGCTACTTGTGCTAAAGTTGTTGCTTAATCGTTGGTGAGTTGAGCTAGCTTCCATTAGCTTTATCTCTTGTTTATTTATTACATACTTAGCACTTATTTTGCATCCCTTGTTATATTTATTGAGTTGATATATATTATTTATTGTTTCTGAAAATTAGGGACATAAAGCTTAACTTGATTTTCCAACTAACATATTACACTCTATGCTTGGTTTTCCTTGTGTCTCGAGCAGGTATTCATACTTGGCAGGTCACTCAACTTACTTGGCAACCCTTGGATCTTCCCAAGACTTCATTTCAACCCTTTCACATCATTTAGATTTGACCTCTAGGGACTTCATCTTCATCTTCCTCCATCTTCATCTCATTCCCCCTAGGGTCACCGGGATTCTCTCTTGAGGTGACTACCTCACCTCTAAAGTGATGGGGACACTTGCCTAAGTACCTCACCTCTAAAGTGACGGGGACACTTGCCTAAGGTGACAATGGGTAGGTGACCTCTTAGTTGTCTCCATTTAGTGGATGGGTCGGGCTTTTACCAACCTAAAACTTGTGCGATAACATGCACTAGGGACTTCAAGAAATCAAATGGTTACAACGATGTCAAATTTGCTCCATGTTTCACGAAGAACATTGTGAAGGCATACTAAATTCAGGGTTCATATAGATGAAAATGATGACGTTGCTTGTTGGTCTCTTTTTTGTAGGTAGCCCTATCGAAATAGAATTCCATAAGGCATTGGGGAGAAGGTGGTAGGGTTTTTAGAAACCCATTCTCGTGTTATACTAGATCAAAAGCATTTGTTACGGTGATACTTATTTAGAGGCATGTATGATGAGCATAGTAAGCACATTATGGAGATGAAAAAAGTTGAACTATTTGATGAATTTCAAGAAATCAATCTCAGTCTTAAGATTTCCATTCCAATGTTTGATAAATTAAAACCATGGTATATTAGGTTGAACACAGTTTTCAACACTCGGTGTTATAGATACCATGTTGAATTTCAACTCTATTTTGACACATTTGTAGATTTTGGCAAAAACGCAATGGCAAGGTGACCCTTTTCCTCCCATAATGCATGATTTTATTTTAATGATATTATGAAAAAGTAATCCCAAAGATATGTTTTCAATAAAATCTATATATGGAAGAAGATGCATTGAATGTGATAATTTGACATTGTTCTATAGGAATTTTCCTATGGATCCTGCACACTTTGGATTGTTAGATATCATGGTCAAAAGGAGATATGAGCATGTTACTATGAATCCATCCTCTTCTTTGGGTGTGGCATCTAAGAGGGTTGAATTGTTTGAGAATGATATCCCCATTTCAAAATTTATGGGGAAGTTTCAAAACCAGATTTGTAAATATATCAAACACTTTCACATGACTAGGTGGCAAATTTTCCAATTCAGACAATCTTGCAGGGTATTCAAGCTGGGTACAATATGATAATTGATAGACCGCTTGGAATTACACATTTTCTTCCGAAAGAGAGATATATAGTGAGTACTATTATTTTAACTAGGTAGTACTTTTTCATGTATTTTATGTGTAGTTTCCACATATATTTTTTTATTTTCTATGGTATTGTGCACTAAAATTAAAGTAATGTTGATGGATGACTTGTATGTGCATGTGTCTGTATTCATGCATGTCTTGTATAGACATGCACATGTGAGTGTTAATGGTAGGAATAACACTTCTACCATTTTTATGTTAGTGATGATCTTGAGCACGACACAGTCTTTGCTCAACATTGCTTTGGGTTGATATGTGAATCATTAAGAAAGAACAAGATAACATTTACAAAGAATTGGATTTGATTTTATGGGTGTGAGGGAAGTTCAAACCAACACACTCCTTTTACTGGTTGAGTTGGCTTCATAAGGAGACATGAGTTCGACATACTTGGAGCTTTTTTCAAACAAAGCATGGAAAGGGTAAACATGATGGTGCAAGTGCTTATGTGAAATGAGCACTTAGGAGGTACCAAATGTGTCATGATGCAGTTCGACTCAAATCATCTATTGAAATAGTTAATTGGGGCAAATTGTTATAGGCCATGAAGGTTACGAACAAGCGAGACCTATGTGCAAGTAAGAGACTACATTGTAGAAATTAAAGTTAAAATTTTCAACATACTTTGAAACACATTCTCAATAGAAAAAATATATTTGATATTTAATGTGATGCAAGTTATTTTAGAAATATTTTTTTTTGTGAAACTAAGCCTAGCATGAGGGAATTATACTTTATTCAGAGTAAAGACACGGGTGACATCTTTTCCATTGATATGCGAAAGTATGCATGTTTTTATAGATTTTGTGTTGATGCAGAGGGATGTGCATTTTATCAATGTGAAAATTATGGATACGTGAAACAATGGAAATATGTCCTTAATTAAATCAAAGGGGTTGTTTCCCCTTCAAGGGAAACTACTTCTAGATCCACCCTCTCATGGGTGTGGTATTTCTTTTTGCAAGAGATCTCTTGCTCACATCCTCTGAACTCAAACTATTTTTTCCAGTTCTCCTTCAGATATATGATGATCTTGCCTCATATCACTCTTTAGTTCTATTAGATGACTCAACCATTATATATCAGATCATCTCTCTAACACCTCAGATGACACATGCACTTGCATTTGGTACACTATCCTTTCATTGCATATGATCATGATATTTTGGTTTAGTCTGTTCACTTCAGTTGTTGTGTTATGCTCTCATGTATGGGTTTAATACTTAGAAATGGTGTTAAAGTTGTTTCTCTAGTTGTGAACATTGAAAATGCCAAAGTGTGATCTAATAATATTTCATAGCATTAACAATTTTACTATTTGCCTCTTCGTACCA
>JZKD02S1593113.1:0-10143 GCA_000966675.3 Picea glauca
CTTTGCGCGACGTGCCCTTCAGGATGCACCACGTGCTCCAAGGGTGCCACTCGCTGACTTGCAATACTTTGCACGACGTGCCCTTCAGGATGCACCACATGCGAATGTTTTTCAAAACAATCACCGGTGGCCAAAATCAAAGACAAGGAGTTGAACCCAGATTCAGAAGTTGATTAAAAAATTAATCGAATGAGATAGATTATCGACGCATATCCCACTGCTACTGTCGTGATAACAAAAATTCAAACAAAAAAACCAACATATATTGAAGAGGGGGAACACCTATTCCATTAATATATGTGGGTGAAGGGGAACCCATTTCATTTCATTTTTGATAGCAGAAGTCGGAAAAACCTCATCTCAGCAGAGGTCGTCAAATAGTTGGGGTTGTCGACAACACCACACCCACAACCATACAACATCGGGTGGCTTTTCCACGGAAGAGAGCTCTATGTCAACCATCAGTGTCCCCTGTCCTATGGAATCCAACCCTTCAAGGATTATGTATTGTGTAATGTTTCCCCTATTTATGTATGTGGTTTTCGTTTGGGCCAACCATATATGTGGAAATGTCATGTTTTTTACAAGTCTCAACCTCATATTGTCATTATTACTCTGTGAGGTCATCTCTACAAGATATCAGAGGTAGTTCCTACTATTGTTCCACTAAAATAGTGTTGTGAGGTAATATCTCATACTGTAAAATTCATCCTCTTCACAATCTGTTCAAAGGGTGAACAGAAGGCCACTGCAACCACTGCAGCCTCAACACCTTCAATCCAGCAGCAGCAAATTGCAGAAGAGAAAGAAGATATTGTTTCTTCACCTACGATGGTGCCTGCAAAATTCCCTTTCAATAAAAGATACATGAGGTTGGTTGAACATATTCAACCCTGCCAACAACAGGTTTGTGACATCCTTCCACAAACCATGTAGTGCAATGTCTCCAGCAAGGCAAGCAACTCACCAAGATTCAGATTCAGTAAATTCTTTCACCTCTCCCCGAGGAACTCAATGCAATGGAGAAAAATGATTCCTAAGGAGGGAGGATTTATATAGGTGTATATTGGTGGCCTCCCACCTATTCCAGTTGGCATAATACGATCTTCTGGAAACTTACTATGTTTAGCAGGTTTTCAGTTCCTAAAGTTTTGTGGCCATTTTAAGGGCCTAAATGAAGTTTTTTTAGGATAAAGAACATACATTCTAGCCAAAGTATCTAATTCGTCCCCAAAAATGAATCTCCTCGTGGATACCTTTCCAATGATCTATCATGAGCCCCAAATGGAGATCATATGCCAAAGTTATGCTCCCGAGAAGTTGATACACCAAACTACCCAAAACAGGGTCCACAAAACTATTGTCTTTTCATCTTCTGGTTTTAGGGTTTTGAATTTTGTTTATGTTAAAAAGGCCTTGGGGCCTCATTGTAACACCATATTCTTTCCAATGTGAGTATTCATCACATCTCTCCTCAGAGATACGCTTCCACCATTCTAGCGAGTCTTTCACTCTGTATTTCTACAGTTTTGTACATTTCTCTCATTAATAGAAATTGTGTATTAATGTATATTTGTGACTCTTTTTATATTTATGATATATATGTGTTATATTATTGACTCTCTTCAAATATCTCTTTATATTTTTCTGTTATATCTCCACTCTCATTTCATGCTGAAAATAATCTCGATTAGTGGTATCAAAGCAGGCTTCTCTTGATCATTTTTCAATGCATGTCCCCGATGAGGTTTGAGTATAGAAATTTGGGTCTGAAGGTTGTATCTCTTGAGGAAAATATCTCTTGCATGCCCAAGAAACCCTCCATGGTAGAAGAAAATAAAAACCACAGAACAAAATATTCTATCATTCTATTTCTTGAGAAAGATCTCATGCGACAAAGGGACGAAATGATGGATAATTTTTCCCACATCCTTCAATGCTTGCCGATAGAAACAAGCACATCTTCATCAAGCAACCACCTTTGAAGCACCTCTCCTTTCAACGTACATGATAATTTTTATATTCTAATATTTGAAGGTCAGGTAGATGCAGATGCCCTAGAAAAATGGTTAAATATACTAGAAGGTTATTTCTTTGTTCACAATTTTTTTGACAAGGAAAAGATCACCTTTACACTCATTAAGTCTCTCCCCCATGTCAAATGTTGGTGGGAAACTTACTGGGATAAAATTTCCATAGAAGAGTCTGGAATATATGGGCCCAATCCCACTTGGGATTTTTTTGTGTATGTAGTTAAGGAACAATATTAGAATACCAATACATGAGATGGACCATGTTCTGTCAAGAGAGGGGCCAAGAAGTGATAAATTTCACCAATAACTTCCATACCTTGTGCACCAAGCTGGGTATCAAAGACTTTGAGTGACATTTGGTTCTTAAATATGGTGGGTCTTTGCACAAATACATCCGAATTGAAATTTATTTTCTAGACATATCATCACTGTGTGTTTCTTATCAATATGCTATTAAAATCAAGTAGAAATTTGAGTCTCAGAACAAGAGGGATTTCAGGTCTGCAAATATGAAACAACCAAAGTATGGTAAATAAAAATCTAACAACCAACCTTCAGAAAACCAGTCCAAGCCACATGAGAATAAGGGTGATGAAAAGACAAAGAAGGGAACTGGAAAATGGTGTGATTTCACAAAATCCCATGGCACAACACCGATGAGTGTCATTCAAAATAGTCATTGGTGGCTAAAATCAAAGACAAGGCTACAAAACTAGATTCAGAAGTTGATTCATAAAATAATGGAAGAGGACATATTATCAACGCAGATCCCACTGCTACTATTGTGACCTCAACAATTCAACCAGAAGAACCATCAAATCCTGAAGAGGGGGAGCGCATATTCCATTCACAGTTGTGGGTGAAGGGGGCCTCATTACATTCCATTGCTCATAGCCGAAGCTAGAATAACCCCATATCAAAAGAGATATGTTGATTATTTGGGTTGGTTTTCATTGATGTCAACCATTGAATAAAGTTTTGTAACGAATTATGTTAGCAAAAAGGTTTGGGTAATGGACCCAAGATTTTTTTATGTATAATGGTATGAATTTAAATATATTTGAAGCTAATACTATTCTATATGGATAGTACAGGTCATGCCATTTTCGGTGGTATGTGGAATGTCACATAACTCCTCACGATTAGAAATTTATGACCATGTGAAGTTAGATAACCCTCATGAATAATCTAGAAGCCCCAAAAGGTCAAAGTAGTCAAAGTGGTTGGAAAGAAGAAATTATTTAAATAATAAAGTGAAGTGATGAGTGTACTATAAGTCAAAGTGGATACAAAATCAATTATTTAAGTAATAAAGTTAATGGAGAAATTACTAAGTGGAGAAGTGGTTAGAAGTGGGATAGCCCTAAAATAAGGAAAGTGGTTTAACATGGTTAGAAGGTAACCCGTTGAGGAAGCTACATAAAAGTATAAATAAGAGGCAAGTATCTCTCATTTAATTACACTTGAGAATATTGAATATATACAAGTGAGTGAGGTAACCAAAGGATATATAAGGATAATTTCAGAGGGAAGGTGAAGTAAACAAGGTCAAAATTCAAGGGAGGATAAAGTCTTTGATGATGCTTTCTAAGGTATGTTATTTATAGGTTATCTCACCATTTTCGAAAAAACATTTTTTTAGAATAATTCAGACAATGAAATATGGATCCCGTTGAGAAAACAGATCCAAGTAATTGTGATAAAAATTCCAGCTTGTCAGTCAGTTTTTTTTTGGGAGTTACATTCCGTGGAAAATAGGGTTTGTGGCTAGTCCTGAAACTAGTCTAAAACAGGTGTTTCGAGTAACAATGTCATAAATTATTCATAAAAAATATCAATTAAGTAAGAGAAAATGCATTGGTTAGAGTACATTATGTAGTATGGTTTGTACCATTTTCATATCTATAAAACAAATATTCCGTGCGGGGCATTCTCAACAAGTTGAATCTCTAGAATAAGCCATAATTTAGAAATTCATGCCATTTTTTCTATAACTCCTTTTCTGGGAGGTTCCAAGAAGTGAAACCTGGAGAAATTGCAGACAAGACACTGAAGAACATTGTGTAATATTTTTAGACCTTTATTCATTACAGGTACATAGTTATTATTATTGCAAGTTAGGGTTGTTGACTAATCCAAAACTAGTCATGTGAGACTAAAGTAAAATTTGATGAAAATGATAGTCTCTTGTTAAGGAAGGTTTGCAGGTATGTGATCATATACACTAGCTATGTTACATATTTGTAAATCATATCTGGATGATGAAAGTGATGAGGGATTTTTTTTGAGGTTGAGGTACAGGTTGATGCATGGTTGATGCATGGTTCAAGTTATTGGTATAGCGACCTTCCAGTTGTAGCCAGAGAACATAGGGGGTTGTAGCCTCATTTTTGTTACAGCCAGAGAATTTGGGAGTTGGATATTTTCTGAGGTTGTATCCTGAGAAACTAGGGGGTTGGAGCCTCCTTCCATTTGAAGCTGGAAAACAAAGGAAGTTGGTGCTTCCAATGAATGTAATTCTTAAAGACATATAAGAAAAATCATTCTGTGGTTTTCTCCCGCTTTGGGTTTCCACGTACAAACACTGGTGTACTGTGTATGTGTATGATTTATCATTTGTTCATTGTTTATTTACTCTGCAACTATTGGATAATAATGCTACATTGATATAACACTTGCATTCTATCATTAAAAAGGTTTATATTTCTCTATTGTTGAATCACCCCCCCATCTCAGTAATCCAAAAAGGTTGTCAAATAGTTGGGGTTGTCGACAACAACACAAATGCACCCATAAAACATCGAGTGGCTTCAAAAGAGATGAGATCTTCGTTTTAGCAAGTAGTGTCACTTGTCCTATGGCATACATCCCTTCAAGGATGAGGTATTGTGTGATGTTCCCCTATTGATGTTTGTAATGTTATTTTGGGAGAAGCATATATATGGAAATGTCATGTTGTTTACGAGTCTTGAACCCATAGTGTCATTGTTACTCTGGGGTTCATATCTACAAGATACCAAAGGTATTTCTGACTACTTTTCCAACAAAACAATGCTACAAGGTAATCTCTCATATTGCAAAATTCATCCTCTTCACAATATGTTCAAAAGGTGAACATAAGGCCACTTCAACCACTCCATCCTCAATACCTTTCATCTAGCAAAAGTAGATTGAAGAAGAGAAATAATATATTGTTTCTTCACCTATGACGGTGCCTGCACAATGACCTGTCAAGTGAAGATACAATAGGTTGGTTGAAAATATTCAACCCTTCCAGCAACAGGTTCATGACATCCTTCCACAAACCAAGTAACCCAACGTCTCCAATAAGGAAAGCAACTCACCAATATTCAGATTCAACAAACAGTTTCCCCTCTCCCTCGAGAACTCAATGTAATGGATAACATTACTTCCTAAGGATGGAGGATTGATCCAAGTGGATATTGGTTGCCTCCCACCTATTTCAACTAGCATAAAATAACCTTTTGGAAACTTACTATTTTTAGTAGGTTTTCTATTCATAAACTTTCGGGCACATTTTGAGGGCCTAAATGATGTTTTTTCATGATAGATAATGTCAATCATAACCAAATTATCTAGTTGAGCCCCTCAAATGAATTTCCTCGTCAACACCTTTTAAACAAGCTATCGTGTGCCCCAAATGGAGATCATATGACAATGTTAAACCCCTGGGAAGTTGATACACCAAACTACCCAAAACGGGGTCCACAAAATTGTTGGTTTTTCATCTTTCGGGGTTTGGGTTTTGGATTTTATTTATGTTAAAAAGGAAATGAATCCTCATTGTAACATCATATTCTTGTGAATGTGAGTATCCATCAAATCTCTTGTTAGAGATAAGATACCACCATTCTAGCAAGTCTTTCACTCTGTGATTCTATAGTTTTGTACATTTCACTCATTAATAGAAATTGTGTATTACTATATATATTTTCCTCTTGTTATATTATTGGATCTTTTGCAATATCTCTTTATACTTCTTTGTTATATCTCTACTCTCATTTCATGCCGAAAATAATCCAGATTAGTGGTATCATAGCAGGATTCTCTTGATCGTTTTTCGGTGCATGTCCCCAACGAGGTATGAGTATAGATATTTGGGTCTTGATCTTGTCTCCCTTGAGGAAAATATATCTCACATGTCTAAGAAAACCTCCATGGATGAAGAAAATAAAAATGAATGAGTGGAAGATTATATCAATCTGTTTCTTGAGCAATCTCTCACGCAACAAAGGGATGAAATAATGGAGAATTTTTCCCACATCCTTCAACTCATGTTGATAGTAACATGCATGTTTTCATCAATAAACCACTTTGGAACCACATCTCCTTTAAAGGTATAGGTTAATTTTTATATTTCTGTATTTGAAGGTCAAATAGATGCAGATGCCCTAGAAAAATGGTTATGCCACATAGGAGTATGGAATATATGGGGTTGATTCCACTTGAGATATTTTTATGGATGCGGTGAAGGAACAATATTATAAGACCAATACATGATATGGACCCCACGTTGCGTCAAGAGAGGGGCCAAGTAATGGCATATTTCGCCAATACCTTCCATACCTTACGCATCAATATGGGTATCAAAGACTTCAAGCGACATTTGGTTCTGAAATACCGTGGGGATCTACATAGATACATCCAAACTAAAATTCATTTTTTGTACATCTCATCACTGGGTGTTTCTTATCGATATTATGTTAAAATTGAGCATAAACTTAAGCACCAGAACAAGCGGGAGTTTGGGTCTACAAATCCGCAAGAACAAAAGTATTTTAAAGATGACCCTAACAACTAGCCTTTAGAAAACTAGTCCAAGCCATAAGAAAGGAAGGGTAACAAAAAGATGAAGAAGGACACTATAAAATGGTGTGATTTCCACAAAATCCCCTGGAACAAAACCAGTTTGGAAGAACCTCTCCTTTCAAGCTACAGGTTAATTTTGATATTCTCATATTTGAAGGTCAGATAGATGCAAAGGCCCTAGAAAAATTGTTAAATATGATAGAATGCTATTTCTTTGTTCATAATTTTTCCTATAGATAAAATATCACCTTCACACTCCTTAAGGATCTCTCCCATGTCAAACTTTGGTGCGAAAATTACTGGGAGAAAATTTCGACAGAGGAGTATGGAATATATGGGGTCGAGCTCACTTGGGATTTGTTTGTGGATGCGTTCAAGGAAAAATATTAGAAGACAAGTACATGACATGGACCATGTTGCGTCAAGAGAGGGGTTAAGTAAGGACAGATTTCACCAATACCTTCCATAGCTTGTGCACCAAGTTGGGTATGAAGTACTACGAGCAAAATTTTGTTCAAAAATACCATGGGGTTCTACACAGATACATCCAAGCGAAAATGGATTTTTTGGACATCTTATCACTGGGTGCTGCTTATCGATATGTTGTTAAAATTGACTAGAAATTTAAGCACCAGAACAAGCAGGAGTTTGGATCTGCAAATTCACAACAACAAAAGTATGGTAAAGACGACCCTAACAACCAACCTTTGCAAAACCATTCTAAGCCATAGCAAAGGAAGGGTAACATAAATATGAAAAAGGGCACTGGAAAATGGTGCAATTTCCACAAAATCACCTAGAACAACACCACTTTGGAAGAACCTCTCTTTTCAAGGTACAAGTTAATTTTGATATTCTCATATTTCAAGATCGGATATATGTAGATTCCCTATAAAAATGGTTAAATATTCTATAAGGTTATTTCTATGTTCACAATTTTTCCAAAAAGGAAAAGATGACCCTCACACTCCTTAAGGATCTCCCCCATGTAAAAAATTGGTGGGAAACTTATTGGGAGAAAAGTTCCACATAAGATTCTGGAATATATGGGTCTGAGTCTACTTGGGATTTTTCTTTGGATGAGGTCAAGGAACAATATTAACCTATTGGAAACTATGAATATCAAAACATGGGATGGACCACTTTGCATCAAGAGAGGGTCCAAGCAGTGTCGGAGTTCACCAATACCTTCCATACCTTGTGTACCAAGCTGGGTATCAAAGAATCCAAGAGACATTTTCTTTTGAAATACCATGGGGCTCTACACAAATACATCCAAACTAAAATGTATTTTATAGACATCTCATCACTAGGTTCTTCTTATCTAT
Organism: Picea glauca; assembly: GCA_000966675.3. Lineage (NCBI taxonomy): Eukaryota > Viridiplantae > Streptophyta > Pinopsida > Pinales > Pinaceae > Picea > Picea glauca. Next base: position 8,192 of record JZKD02S1593113.1, read on the forward strand.
ATGTTGTTAAAATCGAGAATAAATTTAAGCACCAGAAAAAGCAGGAGTTTGGGTTTGCAAATCCGCAAAAACCAAAGTATGGTAAAGATGATTCTAACAACCAGCCTTCAGAAAACTAGTCCAAGCCACAGGGAAAGAAGGGTAACGAAAATACGAAGAACATCACTGGAAAATGGTGTGATTTCCACAAAATCCCCTGCCACAACACCGATGAATGTCGTTCAAAATAGTCATTGGTCAATGAAATCAAAGACAAGGAGACGAAACCATATTTGGAAGTTGATTAAAAAATTAATGGAAGGAGACATATTATCGACACAAATCCCACTGCTATTTTCATGACTGCAACAATTCAACTAGAAGAACCAACAGATCCTGAAGAGGGGGAGCACCTCTTCCATTCACATATGTGGGTGAAGGGGACCCTATTTCATTTTATTTTTGATAGTGGAAGCCATAAGAACCTCATATGAATAGAGGTCGTCAAATAGTTGGGGTTTTTGAGAACACCACACCTGCAACCATAAATAATCGGGTGGCTCCGCCAGGGATGAGATCTCCATGTTAGTGAAAAGTGTCACCTATCCTATGGCATCCCTCCCTTCAAGGATGAGGTATTGTGTGATGTTTTCCCTATTGATTTCTGTGATTTTCTTTTGGTCCAACCATATATGTGGAAATGTCATGATGTTTACTAGTATCAACCATGTAGTGTCTTTGTTACTATTTGGGGTCGGCTCTACAGGATACCGGGCATAGTTACAACTATTATGTCACCAAAATAGTGCCACAAGGTAATCTCTCATACTGCAAAATTCAGACTCTTAACAATCTATTCAAAAGGTGAAAAAAAGTCCACTACAACCACTGCACTCTCAACACCTTCCATCCAGTAGAAGAAGATTGCAGAAGAGAAATATGAGATTGTTTCTTCACCTATGATGGTACCTACACAATTCCATGTCAAGCCAAAATACAATAGGTTGGTTGAACAGTTTCAACCCTGCCAACAACAGGTTCGTGAAATCCTTCCACAAACCAAGCAACACATCGTCTCCAAGAAGGAAAGCAGCTCACCAAGATTCAGATTCAGTAAACGCTTTCCCCTCTCCCTCGATAAATTCGTGCAATGGAGACAATTTATTCCTAATGAGGGAGGATTGATCTAGGTGGATATCAGTGGCCATCCACCTATTCCAATTGGCAAAAAAAAGTCTTCTGGAAACTTACTATTTTTAGTAGGTTTTCGGTTCCTAAACTTTCAGGGCCATTTTGAGGGTCTAAATGAAGTATTTTCAGGATCGAGCATGTCAATGATACCAAAAAGATTTTATTGAGCCCCAAAAATTAATCTCCTTGTCTATACCCTTCCAACGAGATATCATGTGCCCCAAACGAATATCGTATGCCAAAGTTACACCCCCGCAAGTTGATACACCAAACTACCCAAAACAAGGTCCACAAAACTATTGCCTTTTCGTCTTTCGGGGTTAGGGTTTTCGATTTTATTTATGTTAAAAATTCCTTGGAGCCTCACTATAACAACATATTCTTGCGAATGTGAATATCCCTCACATATATTCTCATAGATAAGCTGCCACCATTATAGTGAGTCTTTCACTTTGTATTTCTATAGTTTTGTACATTTCACTCATTCATAGAAATTGTGCATTATTGTATATATGTGCCTCTTTTTATATTTACAATATATCTTTCTTATGTTATTGGATCTCTTGCAATATATCTGTATATTTCTGTGTTATATATCCACTCTCATTTCATGCCGAAAATAATCCAAATCATTTGCTAGTCCCAATAGAAGAGGTATGCGAACAATTTGTTGATGTCTCGGAAATACGTTCTTCTTTATCTAATGAATCCATCACTTCTGACTAAGAACATATAATGAAACAAATTCTTATCCTCCCAATGAAATTCTTATAACTTGCAGA
>JZKD02S1593114.1:0-10143 GCA_000966675.3 Picea glauca
TGCTACTCTCACCCTTCCTAACATGGTGCTTTCCATCCATGTATGGTATCTCCATCCACCTTCTATAGTTCCTACACCATCGCTCCCTCATTAGATAGAGGGATTACCAATGTAGATCCCAGTATAGGCTCTTGCCACACCACCCTCACCCTTGACTAGGGGCAAACGTAGGAAGAAAAATCCCATAGATCCGCTCCCTCCCCAAGCTCAACCTCCTTGTGCACTATGTGAAAGAGAAGGACACCCCTTTAAAATATGTCCTACTCTTCCTGAGTTAGGCAATATTATCTATCTCCCTAAAGCAACCCCATTTCTTACCACTCCACCAAGTACTTCAACTCTTACTACGAAGTCCTCAACCACATGCAATAAAGGGTTACAAACCAATTTTTCTTGTTCAATCTACTCAGAATATGGCCATTACACCCATCATTGCATAGATCTACCTCAATTCTGCCACACATTAGCCGCAGTACGCCATACATCCCTACCCGAGCCATCTCAATCTCTCCCTATTGTTGCTCATATTACTTACATTTGTTATATTTCTTCACCAGCCTCTGCACGAATGAGATACCATCCACAAGATTGTGACATTTGGTTTATTTCAAGAGAGCCTTCAAACCCTATACATGATACACCTTCTACGTCCTCATCCCTTGAGGAAAATAACACTTACTCATTGACAATTACCCCTACCTCTCCCATGATACCCTGTCTTCTCTCATTTTTCACTGCGATGAAGATATCTTGGAGGAACTAACTAGCCCCGATTTCCCATGGAATGTGCTCCATCATCTAGCACTTTTCCTTTCATAAGAGGCCTTTCACCCTCCTACCCAAGCCTCCCTGTGTGCAATCGAAACCAACTATTTTATTCCTACGGGGCATATTGACTGGTTCAAAAACCCTATCCCTGCCCTCGATGCTTTTGAAGAAGGAAACATGGCCAACATCTCCCCCATATTCAAAATTGACATTTCCATTAAACCAAGAATTCTAGAAGAGATCACCATTAGTGTTGCATGCTCCCCTGAATAAATCATCACTTACAAATCTCTCTTTCAGGAATACCGAGATATTTTTTCCTGGTCATATATGAAGATGCTTGGCCTCGATCCTTCTATAGTCAAACATTGAATCGACACCTAGCCGGATATCTCCCATGCTCGTCAAAAGAAACTCCCCCTCCACCCATCCAAATATACGACTATCAAAGCCGAAATTGACAAGTTACGTGTTGTTAGGTTCATTTACCCCATTGCGTACACTTCATGGGTGTCCAACCCCGTCCCTATTAACAAAACTAGGGAACTATTTTCATCTGCACTAAATTTCATGACCTCAACCATGCCTATCCCAAAGAAAACTTCCCAACCCCTTTCATCGACCAAATCATCGATGATTGTGTTGACCATGAAGAAATTTAATTTATGGACAGGTTTTTCAACTATAATCAAATTCAAATTCACCCAACAGATCAGTACAAAACCACTTTTACAACCCCTTAGGGTACCTTTGCTTATCGCATCATGCCTTTTGGACTAAAAAATGCACGTGTTATGTTTAAATAGGACATGACCTACGTTTTTCATGATCTTGCTCACATCATCCTCATTTATCTGGTTGACCTCATTACTCGATCCAAAAAGTGAACCCTACATTTAGATGACTTATGCATCATTTTCCAACAACGTCACCAATATAATATCCACTTCATCCCCCTCAAGTGCATCTTTTGTGTCACTTACATATGCCTCCTTGGGTTCATTTTCTCCCAACACAGCATCACAGTGGACCCCCTCAAGGTCCAACCTAGGAATTTATGCCAACTACAAAGCCTACAAGGAAAATCCAACTGTTTTCATCACTTTGTCCCAAACTACGCCACTCGCGCACATGGTTTTCTCCACCTACTGCGACATGATATCCCATTTCGATGGGATGAACATGCTCAAACAAATGTTGATGATTTAAAAGTTTCCCTATCCAATGCCCCTTTGATTAGTCCCCCAGACTATGATTGTGATTACATCCTCTACTTATCATCTTCTGTTGTTTGAGTCACATGATTCCTTATCCAATAATGGGATGATAGGCGTGAACAAGTGATTTACTACATTAGTAAAAACCTTTTAGGGCCACCCTTAAAGTATAATAATGATGTGAAATTCACATTAACTGTTGTCATCACAGTCCAAAAACTATGACATTACATTCTCCTTTGAACTACCAAGGTTGTAGTAGATTCCAACCCCATGTAGTACTTTCTTAGTTGACAACAGATCAATGGAAAATTTTCCCAATGGATCGTTATCCTCCAGGAATATGATCTAGAGTTCTCTACTCCCAAAGGAAAAAAATCTCTTGTCCTAGCTGAACTCATTACGAATTTTCCCTCAGACGCCAAAGCTTCCCCCATCAATGAGGATTTCCCCGATGAACACCTCTTCTTCATCCCCTCCAACGACCCCTGGTACAACGACCTCCTCATCTACCTTCGTACACAAAATTTTGGGTCTCACCTCTCTCGAGATGACCTCTGATGCATTCGTCATTAGGCTCCCTGATACCTCCTCATCAAGGACATTCTTAATCAATGTGAGGTCGATACCATCCTTCGACAAAGCCGACATAGTCTTGAATGATTTCCACAACAACGCTTGCAGTGGCCACCTCTTGGGTATTTATATTTCCCTAAAAATCATTCGAGATGGATACTTCTAGCCCACTTTGTTTCATGACTGCATCCACGCTATCAAGCGATGCGATAAATGCCATTTTTATGCAAACAAAGGACGAGATCTACCAACTCTTCTACACCCAGTCATCACAGATGGCCCCTTTTGTAAATGGCGCATAGAATTCATGACTTGCCATCCTCCATATAGTAATGGAAACAAGTACATTATCGTGGACGTGGATTATTTCACCAAATGGGCCAAAGACATGCCCACATTTAACAACACCGCTAACAGAACAATGCATTTTTTCTTCAACCATGTCATTACCCAGTTCAAAGTCCCACAACAATTAGTTTCCAATCATAGTAAACATTTCAATAACGAGATCTTTGCAGATCTTTGCAGAACTCTCCTCAAAATTAGGATTCACCCATGAGTTAGCCTCCCCATACTACCCTTAGTCCAACAGATAGGTCAAGGCTATCAATAAAGTCCTCAAAACCATTCTACAATGTATCGTCAATGACCATAAGACCAATTGGCATCATATGTTGTTTTCCGCTTTATGGGATTATCATATGATAGTCAAAACTACCACCGATTTTACACCGTTCCACCTCATCCATGGGATCAAATCCACCCTCCCTATCAAGTGTGAAATCCCCATGCTATGCACTGCCATAGATCTCTTACCTGACACTGCTCCAATGGAGTAGTGGTCATTTACCTTAGAGTCACTTGATAAAGATCGTCGATCTTCATTACAACAAAATGAGGCAGCTAAAAAACAGTTCAAAGACACCTTTGACTGCCATGTCAACCTTCGCTCATTCAATGAAGGTGATCTCGTGTTATACTATGATATCTCCCATGACACTCTGGGCCATGGGAAATTCAAGTCATTATGGCACAACCCCTTCATCATCCATCATTTCCTCACTAAAGGCGCCTGCATCTTAGCCTCTCAAGAAGGCTACGCTCTCAAAGAATCCGTCAATAGGTTGTACTTAAAGGAATTTTATGCCTAATCATATCCCACTTACCTTAGGTTTCTCTTTGTACAAATTTGTATAGTTTTTAGTCTTCTTTACCACCACCACTCCTCATGTCTAATATATCACCCATGTTATTGAAAGATGCATCATCCATCAACCTACCACATCGGTTACGCTAACGGTGCCAACCGCTGGACCCAAAATCTCACTTCGACCACTTGGGCCATCTATACCCTCTCACATATACTATCCATTCTAATGGCATATGCTTAGGCCTGACCACCAAAAACCAAGCCAAATATGATGTCATCATTGGTCTCCTAACCAAGGCCAATCACCACCACATTCGTCACCTTAGCGTTCTATTAGATTCCAAACTTGTCATCCTGCAGCTCAACAATGTGTATCATGTTCACGATCCTTTCCTCTTTCATAAATACCTACAAGTTAGACTCCTATCTCGCAAATTTGATTCCATCACATTTACACATATTTCAAGAAACCTCAATCAAGTAACGGATCACATGGCTAACCTAGTATTAGATTGGAATTTATCACATTAAAAACATCATATACACAACATCATACATTTTTCAACAGATAACAATAGACATCATACATCATAAAAAACAAAACATAAAGACATGCATGATCAATGTATCCATCATATATATATATCATCAAGGTCATAAATGTTTTACAAAAATATATATACCATTTCCCATAGGCTCATGAATCCCTTCATCCCTATGAGTACACAAAAACTAGGTATCAAATACCCTATACAAAATAGGGCTCCCAAGCTCGTACACCCCAACTTGGCACTCAAGGTGCCCCTAGAGCTCCTCTCTCAGGTCCTCTGTTCTCCGGAGGTTCCCCATCAGTTGGGGGCCCTCCTCCTCCAGAAGGCAATCGACCAATCATCATTGCTTCCACCACTGCTTCTATGTGGATCAATGTCTGCCACTCTTCCAGTACCCCCACATACTGGTCCATGACCTCCTCATCCTAGATGTGGGCCCATATGGCCTCATGAATACCCTACAGGACCCACTCAAATCATTGACACATATCCTCTAAGGTGGTTGCAACATCTCCCCATGGCTCTCTGGCTAGTCCAACATCGATGACATCTCGTCGACGCCTCTTCCCAGCCATTGACTCTGTTGGATACTGTCGAGATGGATCCCATCGAGTCATCTCCCCGAAGACCTCTGCCTCTCACCCCCGAGGTCCAACATCTGCAAAAAAACAAATATATAGAGTTAACATCCATATACATGTATGATAAATGCTACCTACCCAAATCAAAACAAACAGATACAAAATGTACCTCTCTAGTCCCAGTCCTCCCCAAAAGTTAGCACCATGTCTAGATCCTACCTGTATTCCATGCCCACATATGGATACTGTAGAATCACCTGTGGCATCTTCCAGAACACTAGCACAACTTTGGTTGTGAAGTAGTGGCCACCCTCCCCTCCTCCATGTTGGGCCAACCCATGTTCCCATCACATCAATCGTGGCTCTCACCGTGATGATGGCTCCAGTAAAATCCATGGTGAAATAGAGGAACCCTCTCTAAGAACCATGCCACCAACACCGACTCATATGAAAAATCACCAGAGTCAAAACACTGACACCAGTTCAGCTGGTACATCATCTGGGTGTGCATCAACACACCCCATGCAAAGAGGTCTCCATCCAAGACCTCCTCCACCACCCTCAGTTGAACACCAGTGATCCACTAAGTTCCAAAGGATCCATATATCCTCACCACCATGGTCATGATTCACTTGGTCAATAGGTCATCGATGGAATCGATCCGGATGAATGAACCCAACATAGGGTTCCTCCTAGAACAATGTCGAGCTGCCATAGTCTCCACCCTATCCTCCTCTGGAAGATGGGGATCAACGACTAATTATCTCCCACAGAATGTGAGTCCGATCAAGAATTACATGTCTTCTGTCTCAGAGAATGTCAGCTACTCTTCCCTCACCATGAAGCACTTCATATTAGTGCTCCACCTCCTGATAAAAAACTGGAGTACAAACTTCTGCGACCATATCAGGGGGCAGTAAAACAACTTGAGAAACCCATAGGCTGCCAAGTTTCTGTGTACACCAGGTTGCACCCTCATATCCTCTCTCAGTTGGTCCTAGTCTCACTCTCATCAGTGGAACGCAATCATGCTACAAACTCTGTTAATCACCTGCATTCACCTAAAAACACCTGATCAACCACACCATCCATAAAAAATCATAAATATCAAAAGACATACACCTCTGATCCTACACATCGTGTGTGGCTTCCCCCATCTAGTTGCACATCAATGCATGATTGTTCTTCTTATAGATGCGCACTAATGTGCGACTTTCCCCCATCCAGTTGTGCATCAATGCATGACTATTCTTCTTACAGTTGCGCACTAATGCACAACTATCACACTCACAGTCTCCCATGGGTGTACAACTGTCAGTTGTATAGGTGTGCATCCCACGAGAGCCTGTCTATCCTACCCACACACTCACATGCGTGAATTTCTCCCATCTAGTTGTGCATCAATGCACGACTGTTATTCTTAAAGATGTGCTCTAATGCACAACTATCACACTCACAGTCGTCTATGGGTGTGCAACTATTAGTTGTACAGGTGTGCATCCCATGAGATCCTGTCTATCCTACCCACACACTCACTTGTGTGGATTTCCCCCATCCATTTGCACATCAATGCATGACTATTATTCTTATAACTGTGCACTAATGCACAGTTGTCACACTCACAGTCACCCATGGGTGTACAACTGTCAGTTGTATAGATGCACATCCCATGAGAGCCTATCTATCCTACCCATGTAGTTGCATGCGCAACTGTCTCAAGAACAGTCTCACATTATGCATGTGTTTCCTCACCACAACTGCACACTCCTCAGTGCGTGACTGTTAAGTAAAAATCCACACACAATGTGCAGGAAACTAAGTTTTACCCATGCACACGTGCGTATGTATTCCCCATTTTCCCATTCACTTGTGGGTCCTACCCTTAAAAACCCCTATAGTGCCCTCAATACAACCCCTACCTACAATCTATCAAATTCACAATATGCAGGATGATAGGGCCATTAACATGTTTCTCGCCACTCTCGGATCAGTGGCCTCATGCTCCAGTAATCTTGAAATCACCTCACAACTCTCTCATCAAATCATCAATAGTGACAGGTACAAATGAGGTGGCATTGTGGGCCCAACATCCATATATAGCCTGTTTTTACCAACTTACACACTCTATTACAAGAGCCTAGAGCCTCTGTTTTCTGATTCGTTCCCAGCCACGCGATCCCGATCACACCATCTACACATTCATATTCCTCAAGTTATCATCTTGACTTCTCCTCGGACAAGAATTTTTTCACGCCACGTTCAGGTATGCATGCTCACTTTCAATTTTAATCAAATAGCTATCATATATTCTTCATCATCAAATGTTGTTCATGTCGGGTATTTGGTTTTTTTTGTGCCGGTACTTGTTCAACAAACTTACAACCCCTTCAAGTATATGTTCGACACTGACATGTAATTATTCCCTCTGTAAACTAATTGCATATTCCAGTCACATCCTCTAACATTTTCATTTAGGGTCCCTACATCCGACTCTGTAGTATATTTACCTATGCCACATTTTGGTACTATAAACTAGTAGCACTCTCCCCCACATGAGCTTTCCCATTCATAGTTCCCCTCAACAACTTGACACTCATGTTGATTTCACCCCGTAGGATAGGGAGTCACGATAGTATTTTTCACTTCAGAGAATGAACCCCATACTTCTTCTCATCATATTTCTAACCTTCCCATTAGACTCCCAGGTCATATCATCTCACACTTGGTTCTATTGATTGCACCGCCACAGTTTCTTTAGCCATCCATATCATCCACCATCAGTTTTCCCATATGCAGATTGTCCTCCATACACTTACCCAATACAGAAACCCACCCATGGGGCCCCCACCCTCCACTACTTCTCTTTCACAAACTTGTGCTCTAAACAGACCAAGCCATCTTTCACGGGGGCACCCACTTCTCTATTTTGATAATCAACCCAAATAATTCTTTGTTTCTCTGGTAATTGTATAAAGCCCTTATTTCTAGCATATACATAGATTTTTAGTTGTCATCCTCGATGGCCTTCTTTTACCTGGAAAAGAAACCCATGTCGCCCTTGGTTGGGGTATCCACCCTCTTTTTATACCAACATCGTTAACAAACCTTGAGTATCCCAAGTCCATGTGCCCATGATCTCTGATTTTTCCCACTTTGTTAGCCTCCGACATAGTTTAACCCCATATCTAGTTGTTCCCCTAACACTAGATCTAATTTTATGGTTGCTTCCAGTCATTTTTAAAATACCCCAACCAAGGGAAGTATTGAGTCCCACAACATCTTGAATTAATTCATGTTACTCATCAGTACCTGATATCATCTATTGCTCAATGGATTTCAAGAATCCTTTCGCTTCTTGGCGTCGCGTCTCCCTTTCTTTCGACATCAAAAAAATTTCCAGAAGGGCGACATCATCTTGACTCTCATTACCTTTTCAATGAGGAGTCTCAGACGACACAGAGAGAATCATCATTTCTTTATGATTCCATTGACCCCCATAACATTCGACTTCAACAAACTCTCATGTTACGGTGGGTGTTACTATGCGGTCATTGCAACTTTTCATACTAGTTGAATACCTATGAATTTGTCAGGCCATCAATGCCTACGAGTCATTTACACTTTTTACCATTGTCCTTTACTCTCTTTAGAGTCCATTCACCATTCATAATTGTCATCTATCATTATCAATCGCCCCCAAGGGCGCTGCAGTTATCTACATCATCATACATCTTCAATTACAGTCCCACATTTTGGTTTCATGACATGAGCATGGGGCATGCCTGCCTCATTTGTATACAGATTTTATTTTTTCTTCCTAAAGAAAGGTTTGGTTCCCACAATTTTCCCTCTCCCTCCGACGGATCTCTCTTGCAGTTCCTCTCTTCACTCTTCCTTATAATGGCACTCTCAAAAAAATAAACATTGATGTATTTAGGCTATACGTATGCTCCTAACCTCACACATCAGGGGGCATCTGTTATCACTGAAAAATCATCTACAACATTATGCATAATGGTTGAAGAAAGACATCAATCTCATCATCAATTAGTACACCTACAACACCAAAATCCATCAAAATGCACAAAAATATACACTTGGTTCAAAAATTAAAGTGCACAAATTCACTAAAGGGAGCATGTGCACAATGCACATAATTCCCAGGCTAACACAACCCTAAGCATGCACTGTGCGCCAAATGCACGACTATCTATGAGAAAATCCACACACTTCTCATGAACAATGCATTTATGAATCTTGTCGGCCTCTCAACCACTTCTAGTCCGACCCCCAACATGATTTGACACTTATATGTGAGAGAAATATAGCTTGGAGGTTATTCAAGGGCTAGGAAGTTCCCTAAAAGGCCTCTTGTTCACACTATGAACCAATTGTATCTTTCCATGAATGTACACTATAAATATGTGCCATGGGTGTGCTAGAAAAATAAGAACTTGAAGGTATTTTTATGCTGCAAGAATTATTCTTGGAGAATCCTCTTTTCTCTTTGAATCATTCAAGCACTATAGCAAGGGCCATCCTACTCACCTCTTGAGAGGATTGGCATTGTATGTCTTCACCATTGTCCCTTTCCATTGCATGAAGAGAAGATCTTTCTATTAGGGAACTCAAGAGCCCTCCCAAGGAGGAAGATGGGATTCATAAGTTCCTTCCTTTCTCTACGGTGTTATCATATCAATATATTGATCCATTGGTAGCTATATGATGGTAATTTTTTGCTTTTCATGGTTCTAGTTCTTGCAAGCTTCTCTAACATTTATTTCTTTGTTGTTTTTAGTTTCATTTCCTTGTTTCATGTGTATTTGGCTATATAATCAACTCACAAACCTCTGTCTTGCTTAGATTACTTAACTAAGCATGCAAGTGTTGTGTTTTTTCTCACCCATGTGACAAAACCAACATAACAGAAGGATTATACCTCTAAGAGTACTGTAAAATAACAAGAAATTTCTCCTGTAGCTAGACAGACTAGATTCATAAAGAGAAAACAAATGCTACAACAGGAGGAAGAAGTCAAAAAAAGGAACAAATCATCTATTTCAAAACATGATTTTATGGGTTATAACATGGTTTATACAAGAATAATAGTTAGGCAAAGGACAAATAAATTACAAGAGGTGAAAATTGAACCAGAAATATAGATCCATGATGTACCTGTTAACAATTCCCCACTAGTGAGACAAAGAAAAAAGAGCAAGGGTAAACAACCTGTAAACTAGCTCAGCAGTCCTAAAGCAAGAGCTACAAATAAGTTGAGACTTAATTCAAAGTACCTATTT
>JZKD02S1593115.1:41572-53659 GCA_000966675.3 Picea glauca
AGATCAACAATTTACAATGGATTTCGGAACCCCCTTGGTGTTCTGCTTTTAACCAAAAGGGGGGGGGGTCCGGAATGGATATTCCCTCTGACGGGCCCCTTGTCATAGGTGGCACAAATCTGTTGGTCCTGAAGTATTTTCACCATTTGTCATCTGACAGCCTACATCACTCAGGGACGTCATCCTCCACTGATGCCACTTGCTCCGCTTGTTCTCGAGTTGAGTCACATCCCATAATTATTGTCAGTCCCTGCTGTCAGTCCCTCACCCCTTTCACTCATGATCGGCCTCCTATTGTGACTTTTACCTCCAATCACTAGCCTCCACGTCACTCGTCCGTATGTTTTGTCCATTTATTATAGGATAACATACCCGTTATCCTGCTGACCTGTCTCCCACGTCCAATCGACCTCAGTTTGAATAAAACTACCGTTATGCCTCTTTCATTCACTATTTGTCCATAGCGCCAAAAACTTATCTCGTATTCCTCCATTGCTTCCCCATCGCCTTCATCCACAGTCAGTCGACCCCACTAACATATTGTTTATTGTAGGTACTGTTGCAGAGATGGCGCCAAAGCCTAGGCTAGCGGAAGGAGAAGAGAATCCTTTTCTTCCTCCTCCTGTTAACCTGAACAAAATTCCGTTGGTGGATAAAGACAGGTTGATCGTAGATACCATTTGTGAATTCGATTTTTTCGACCTCCAGTCATGGCTCCGGGAAGTGTTCCTGGACCAGAGCGATGAGATTGGACTCTGGGAGTCCAATTTGCCCCTGTACCCGTTTCCCCAGATACACCACTTTCCTGAATTTGCCCTCAAAAGCCAAGCTCATTATATTCCCGACCAGAGGGCCATCGTCTCATCATCTGGAGACGTCCTCTTCTTTATCACTCCCGAAGACATTGACCAAATGATGCAAATTCTCCGTGCTGAGTCTTCTTCCCCATTCAACCTAGAAATCCTTACAGAGCTGTATCAAAAGATGACTTTTCCCCAGAGAGCTCAAATATTCGAGTTGTTCCTTCCCACCTCCGCTCCACTCCCTTCCACAAATCTCCCTTACTCGTCGTCCATGTTCTCCACCAAGGGAAATCATATCATTTCTTCCCTCTGTGCTCTGTTAGGGTACTATTTCGACCAGTGGGTAGATGAGCCCATTCTGGGTTTTCTATCTATTTTCTCCACAGATGAAAAACCCACCACACAGTTTGATTTCAGTACCTTCTTGGCCAACAATATTCACGAACAGTTCGTGAGTTTTGGCATAGAAGGCATGTTCATATATTCTTCCATATTGGCTTACATGTTCGTTTTCTATCAAGTGGATAAATTCAATTTTTCTATGCAGAAAATGGATGCAGATGGAAGGCCTCAGCCAGTCACAGCATGGACATCTTTGTTGAAGCACAATTCCACAGAATATAGCTTCAAGGCATTTATTGATCTTTTCTATCACCTTGTGGTAAGCATGCTGAATGGTGTGCCTGAACCACGAATAAATGATGAGGTCTAGAGAATTCTACATCTCTCGGACAACGCAAAGACAGGGGATTGGTACCTTTATCAAAACCACACCGAGATCAGAGTTTTCGGGTGTGAATTAGCACCCTACAAACTGCCAAAGTATGTGCCGGTAAGAATCTTTGCGTTAGAGTATATACGGCAGATCATGAATTCAGATGACATTCATTTTGTTTCCCTGAAGAAGAAGCAGCAATTGAGAATCAAAGGGCAAATTGGCTCTTTCATCTGCAATAGCCGAGGCGCCGGGGAAGAAGCTGACAAAATATTGAAAGAAATGAAATTCTTTACTAGTTTCCCATGGCACTATGATCCATACGGGATCATTTCATAAATGCAGGTGAAAAAAAAAACATCCCGTATGTTCATGAGTCCAAGCCTGAGATCGAAAAATTTGCAAATCAGACAGTGTGGGCGCTGGACACCTTGGTCGAAGTGGAACAACAGGCTCCCCCGATCACTGTACTTCCAACTTCCACGCCACAGGTCCCCAAAGAGAAAAGGCCTCGACAGGATTCATCTCTTCCTGTCAAGGAGGTATCTTCTGAGGAATTCCAGCTGCACATGAAGAGGCCCAAGACAGTTTCAGTCCCCGGCCAGACAGAAGAAAAAGAGACTCCACCCACCACAGTGACCAAGTCTGTGATTCCATCCTTCGATTCAAGCATCCTTAAGGACATCACCCCATCAGTGCCAAAGAAATCCACAGATTCTCCATTGGATACTCAGCAAGGCAAAACTGGGCCCAAATTGGGCATCTTCGAGAAATACGAGATGATCAAGAAGAAAAATCAAACCCTGACTAGCAGCACTTATGCCCAGTTTCGGAGACAAACGTTGATTGTACAACATAGACTGCTGTCTGCATTCGACATAGAGAAGGGTAGGATGCACATGGCCTACCTCCAAGCGCAGGTACCAGATCCCAAGGTGATTTCATATTACAAGAGGGCCACCTTCGAATTCCAGGCGAAGGATGTACACCCAGCAGATCAGATGGATCTGCACAAACAAACAGGGGAGATGTTTTTTCACACATTTTCACATGCTTCAGCTTCTGCAGAAAAATTTCAGGTATCATTGAACAATGCTCAAACACATCTCAAGTTGGAGAAGATATCTTCTTTTGCGAAGGACAATCAAATCAAAACGTTGGAGGAGCTAGTCCTCAAGATTGGCTATGATCCCTCGAATGTCAAAGCTGCAGAAGAGATGATCAAGAAGAAGAATGCAGGCATCGCCTCCCTGAGGAAACAACTGAAACTCCCGCCTACAGAAGACTCACAAGAGAAAGAGATAGCAGAAAAAGAAGGCGAGAAGGACGAAATGCTTAAGCTGCTCATGGAGCAGAACGCCCAGCTCAAAGAGATGGAAGCAGAGATGGAGAAACTGCTAAAGAAGAAAGAACAGTTGAAGTCTATGGAGGCCATTCCATTGACTGCTATACCAATCTCAGGGACAAACACAACAACAGTAATTGCTCTTCCATCCGCGACACCAGTGACACCACAGGAAGGCACATCCAATCTCGCCAAATCAATGGAGAAAATGAACCTGCAAGAGACAGAAATCAACAGGCTGAAGAAGGAATTTGAGAACCTCCAGGAACTCAAAACTTCTTTCCAAACCAGCTTATTCAAAGAGAAACAAGTAAATGAGCATCTAAAGAAGGAACTAAAGCAACTCCAACAACAAAACATGGCAGGGAAGAATTTGGCTGAGGTCAAAGAGAATGTATGGACAGATATCACAAAGTCCATGAATGAAATTTGGCCCATGATTCAAATCATGTTTGAACAGAACGAGTTGGTCCAGAGGAGTAAACAGGCCATTGATAAGATCAAAGTGGAATTGGTAGATAGACCAACTCAGGCAAATGATATAATCAGATTCCTCAATTCCAAGACCAGAGAAGAGCTGGAAGAGTTGAAGATAGAGGACAGAACAGAAACCATCCTTGAGGTCAAAAGAGTTTTGACCAAAAGGGGATTGATGCTTCAGCTAGAAGAAAAGGTTCAAGCCATGGACCTGGGAGTACAAAAGTTTTTCAGTAAGATTGATGCTCTCCAAAAGAAAGGCCTACCCGGTCTGAAGGTCATTAATGACAAACTAATGACACTCCAGGATTACAAGAAGAAATTAGCTGAGGTGTCTAAGGACGGTTCAAGGTTCACTAGCATAAAAGGGAGCATCACTGGTAAATATTTCCTGGACGCTCTTCAATTTGACATCAACATCCAGCACGAGATTCGATACATATTCCTCACCAAGCCCACATTCGCCAAATATACAGAAATGGATGAAGTGTATCGGAGACTTCTCAAAGTTACGGTGCTTAGTCACATCAGATGGGAGGAACTCTGCGATATGCTTGATTAGCACATGAGCTGTCCAGATCCAGTCACCTGTCCAGTCAGAAGAGGTTGTGCAGAAACCTCGCCAACGGCCTACCCCAGAATTTCCGCATGCAGTTGCACCAAGTCACCAAGCAGTTTTGATCAGTTAAATTAGTTAGACTAAAAATATAATGAGCACGTCCTGATCAGTTATGGCAGGAACGTTTGTATTTTGAATTATATATATTTCACTTTTCGAAGTATTGAGGGTTGTTGATCTTTACACCCTGACGCTATCAGACTGTAACTATTTTTGAAGAGATATGCCATTAATAAAGAGGAAGCACTTTTACAGGATTCTTGTGTGTATTCACTGGTGACGTTTTTCTCTTAGTTGAATGTTTTCTTTGCTTTGTGATCATATCGTTTTATGAAACTAATCTTTAAAAGTAACGTATGTTGCGGGATTTATCTTAGATACCCTGTTTCCGACTTTAAAGGTTTTAATGTTTATCTTCTAAGGTTTTCAATTAAGGAATTCTTAACTGCTTCTTAGTTGAATGATCATTCTCATCTTTTCTTCTATCCATCATTTAAATTATTGAAGATCCAGTGAGTATATTATCTCGCCCTGTTGAAGTATTTTCTTTTAAGTTTATGGTTTGTATCTCATGTTTATTTTAACACAGACCCCATAGCCCAATGGAGGTGTAGGTTGTCTCAACCAATTCAAAAACATTTTTACAACAAAACCTACCTGTTTCTTTAACTAGCCTAATATCTGAAGTTAAAAACAAAGCTAAAACATATAGAGAGATCCTTCTCTGAAGCTGGAAGGGCTAGATTCTCAGCTTTAAAAGTGGTTGGATAAAGTTACCTTTGTATATTTCTTGTGTTTCAACCTCTAGGAAATTTACCAAGTGCTAAGATAATGGCGACCATACTGGGGACGAACTAAAAATTGAAAATTTCACGTTTTCTTTCCCCTAAAAGAACGTTTGATTTTGAGAATAAAGTAATGTTAGAGGTTGATCAAACTTTGTACCTATTATTTTCAAACTCACAAAATTAAAAAATATATATATATAAACCAAAAAACAGTTCTGGCTTCCAAGAAAGTTCACACTTGATCTCATCCCGACCAAGAACTTGCAATAGTGATAGATAACCCCGAACATTTTCTCAGGCGAAAGGCCTCAGCTGCCGGCTCAGGGAGACATACTTCCCTGCATAAGTCACCTTCCTTTTCAGGAAAACCCGTTACCTCTCAAAACCTTGATCTTGATACCTTTCCACCTCGAAGTCTGGTTAGAACACGGTCCGACAGTTTTGTGTCTAGACTCGTTTTGGACCCAAATGTGTTGCAACCCCGAACCCCATAAGTCTTGTCTCCCACGACTAAACTACAAATCACTACCTCAGTATCGTTCAATCCCTCCTCATCCTCGTCTTTATTCGCTACCTCGCCGACCATCCAGATTGTCGTTTCTCCTCCTCTGCCCATCATGGCAGCTCGATATGCTCCGTTGGTGTTGGCTACGCCGCTACATGCCATGCCTCAAGACTACCAAACAAGACTTCCACAGTTCAATGCAACTGAACCTTTAAACACCCAACAACATGTGGATAAAATGAATGACTATTTCGACCTGCATGAGGTTGACGAGGTGGACGTTCAAATGCGACTGTTTTCCCAGAGTCTGACAGGAGACATCAAGAAATGGTTCAAAGCTTTACCTGCCGCCTCAGTTCTTGACCTTGTTGCGTTCCAAAGAAGTTTTCTTGACAGATGGGAGGTAAAGAAAAATCCTCTCCAAATACTGTCAGAATATGAGAATATAAAAAGAAATCAAGGCGAGACGGTACAAGATTATTGCACCCGCTTTAACAACCTGTATAATGCAATCCCAACCGAAATCAAACCTCCACAGGGTTTGGCATTGATTAAATTCCCTGATGGATTTGATGCTGACATGTCTTACCAATTAAGAGAAAGGAATGCTGCAACCCTAGAGGATATGCAGAAGAGTGCTATTAGTGTGGAGGCCAATCTATTGGCGAAAAGGGCCCGTCAGAGGTCATAAAGGAGAGTCACGATCAAAGAAGAGCCTTCCATGTCGTCCACTGATTCCAAATGGGATTCTATGTTCAGAACTTTGGAACTAATGCTAGAAAGAGTGAATGTGTTAGACCAAAATCCTCCGAGAGACAACACACTTGCACCTCCAATTCGAAACCCCAATTTTAGGAGAAATCCTCCTCAGATCAGACAGAGAGATCCTCGGGATCAAAGAGAGCAGAGGGGCCTAGATCAGCCGATCAGACCTCCTCTACAAGAAAAATATGCTGATGAAGGGGGAGAAGTGATTGAGGAATTGGAGGACACTCACATCAACCTTATGGGCATTCACGACAACGAGGCCATTTTCCTTACTCAATAAGAGCAGGAACTCTTTCTGCTAAATCAAACAAAGGTAAGTGAAGAAGCCGAAGATGTGCAACAATAGGCCTTTGAGAATGCTATTCTGGAAGTACACAGGTAGTACAATCTGCGTAGCAAGAAGACAGAAGGGAGTTCAAAGACAGAAGGGACTTCTTCCAAAAAGACAGTCGAAACCAAGAAAACCCCTGAACCTTCTACCGAGAAGATTTCTGAGAAGAGTAAAGATGACGCTCCTTTCAAGAAAAACATCACCATTCTGAAAAGACCATCACAAACTGATGCTTCACATGTTAACCCGCCAAGTACTTCTGAGCTGAAGAACATGGCAGACAAATCAGAACTGATGAGCCAAGGCAGAGCTCTTACACCCTTTAGCCTTGAAGGGGAATTGGCAAAAATAAAAATTCCCATCCCACTTACAGAATTGATGAACAGAGATGGATATTGTTCACAGGTAATAAAAGCACTGGCCATTGAACCTGATATAGGCACCAAGGCCTTGACTATTGGATCAGTGACTCATTCAGACACTGTGAACCTTACTGACGATCATCCCGAACTCCTTTTTAGACCTGAAGTAGATGGTCAAGATGATACCGGTGATGTAGCTCCCTTTTACATCAGTTTAAACATACACGAATTGATATTGCATAACACTATGTTGGACTCAGGTGCCTCACATAATCTGATGCCTAAAGCAGTAATGGAAAAAATGGGACTGGAGGTCACCAGACCATACAAGGATTTACATTCATTCGACTCCAACAAAGTCAAATGTATTGGTTTGATCAAAGACCTATGCATGACCTTGGTTCAGATCCTTTCAAAAAGCATGGTAATGGACGTAGTGGTTGCAGACATCCCGCCTAAGTATGGAATGTTGCTATCCCGGTCTTGGGGAGCTAAGTTGAAAGGAAACCTGCAGTTGGATATGTCCTACACCACTATCCCAGTATTTGGGCAACAGAGGAGGTTATACAGAGAAACACTGATGAAGTACATGGTCAATAGCTAGGAGAAACCGCACAATTACCCCCTTTATTCTACACATTCCGATTTAGATTCGTTCATCTTGTACAATGATGGTGATATGGAAGAGAAAGATACTCAGCTGATGGAAGATGTATCTAGTCAAGATGAAGGTCCAAAAGTCGGTGAGGTAGCAAAGATGAAAAATGTAATCACTGAAGAATTCCCCGCCAATTTCTGGAGTATGGATTTCGATTGAGCTGTCAGTAAAGAAGGAGCAGGAGCTGGAGTCTAGCTGCATAATCATCGAAAAAGGTATTCAGAAAATCATTCCTACAAATTAAATTTCCAGTGCACTAACAATGTTTCCGAATATGAAGCTTTAATGCTCGGTCTAAAGCTGTTGAAAAAAGTTGGTGCTAAGCAGATAATGGTAAGGGGTGACTCTGAATTAATAATCAAGCAAATTAAAGGTGAGTATGCTGCTAAACACCCGCGCCTTAGAGCCTACATGAATGATGTTCTTGATGCTTTGAAGTGTTTTAATGAGGTTGACTTGCAGGTAATGCCGAGGGGACAAAATATTCTGGCTGACGGACTGGCTACGTCAGCAGCCTCCTGCAAGATTCCTTTCTGCCAAACTCACCCATACACTGTTGAGGTGAAATGCAGACCGACGGTTCCCGATAATATCAGGTACTAGCAAGTGTTTGGAAATGATGACCAAATAGAGGACTTTCTGCAATGCAAGAATGATTTTGAATGTACAAATATAGATGTAGAAAATGAAGACGAGAATGTAAATAATTCTAATTTTGAAATAGATAGTGTAAATACTGTAGATTCAGGAGTAGATACAGTTGATTCTGGGGAGTTAGGGGATGATGAAATGGATGCCGATGTTTTACAGTTGAAAAACAACATTTTACCTAGAGGTCTTGTTCCTTTAGAAGATCTGTTTGACAGTAACGATGTAGCTAAGAAACCAAAAATAGAAGCTCATGGACAAGAGGTAGAGGACTGTAACATAGGGACTGAAGAGAATCCTAGGAGGGTCAAACTGTCCAAATATTTACCCCCAGAATAAAAGCTCAAATACATTGAGCTATTCAAAGAATATTCAGATGTTTTTGCATGGGGCTATGAAGATTTGAAAGCCTATGATACCAGCATCATACAACACATGATTCCCATAAAGGAAGACCAAAAACCCTTTAGGCAGAAACTCAGGAGGATAAATCCCAAGTTGCTCCCTCTGATAGAAAAAGAAATTAAGAAAATGTATGATGCCAAGATCATAGTCCCTCTACGCTTCTCTAAGTGGGTTTCTAATTTAGTCCCTACACGTAAGAAAACCGGGGAAATCAGACTCTGCATAGATTTCCGAAATCTGAACAAAGTATCCTTGAAAGATAATTACCCACTACCGAAAATGGACCACCTCCTGCAAAGGGTGGTCGGGTCCAGTAGGATATCTCTGTTAGATGGTTTCTCAGGATACAACCAGGTCCTAGTTCACCCGGACGATCAAGATAAAACCTCTTTTACCACCCCATGGGGCACTTTCATGTATGTGAAGATGCCTTTCAGTCTGATGAATGCAAGAGCCACGTTTCAGAGGGCAATGGATATTGCCTTCGTGGAAGAATCTGGTAAGTTTATTGTCATTTATTTAGATGATGTGACTGTGTTTTCCAAATCCGATGATGAACACCTGCGGCACCTTAGACGAGTTTTCGAGAAATGTAGAAGGTTTGGGATTTCGTTAAATCCTAAGAAGTGTCTTTTTGGGTTAGAAGAAGGAAAACTATTGGGACACATCATTTCTAAAGATGGAATCAGAATAGACCCCAGTAGAATCGAGGCCATACTGAAGTTAGAACACCCAAGAAACCTCAAAGAACTACAATCTTTTATCGGGCAAATTAACTTTCTACGAAGATTCATTCCCAATCTGGCCGAACTACTCCGAAACATTACAAACATTCTTAAAAAGGACGTGAAAATAAAATGGGACTCTGAGTCCAGACAATCCTTTGAACAAGTCAAACGAGCACTCACAGAAGCCCCAGTTTTGATCAGTCCCGATTTTACTAAAGATTTTTATCTTTTTTCTTTCACCTCTGAACATATTATAGCAGCGGTGTTACTGCAGAAGAACAACGAAGGGTATGAACAACCCATAGCTTTCTTCAGAAAAGATCTAAGAGATGCTTCCTTGAACTACAATATCATGGAGAAGCAATCTTTTGCTTTGGTAAAAGCCATTAAGGACTTCAGGGTCTACATTCTCCATTCCCACACCATAGCTTATGTTCCGAACGCGGTAGTAAAGGATATCTTGACACAGGATAACCCTGATGGAAGAAGGGGAAAATGGATTGCTGTCATTTTAAAATACGATATCGATATTAAGCCCACCAAACTAATAAAAGGCCAAGGCCTTGCTAAATTAATGGCTGAATCTAACTTCCAAGCTCTTGACATTAATTTTCTAGATGTTGCAGATGAACAGGGTGAGATGGCGACTCCAAACGTTAGAGAGGTATTTCTAAACTCTCCATGGTATGCAGACCTCATATTCGTTTTACAAAATTTACAAGCTCCCCCTGGTTTAGCTAAGACTAAAGCTAGATTTTTAAAGTTGAAAGCTTTGAAATTCTGTATTCTAGAAGGAAATTTATATTGGAAAGACCCTGCAGGCATTCTGTTAAATTGTTTAATGAAGGATGAAGCTGATAAAGTGTTGCAAGAGTTTCATGCAGGAGAATGTGGTGGCCATTTAAACTGGAAGGTCACAACCAACAAAATACTCAGAGCTGTATTTTACTGGCCCACCTTGTTCACAGATGTGCATCAGAAGGTAACAACATGTCATCAGTGTCAACTATTTGAAGGCAAAAGGAAACTCCTTCCTTTACCTCTGAAACCTATATCAGTTGAGGCACCTTTCCAGCAATGGGGGCTCAATTTCATTAGAGAAATTCACCCACCTTCTTCAAGCCAACACAAGTGGATTCTCACGGCCACCGATTATTTCACCAAGTGGATCGAGGTAGTACCAAGCAGGCAAGCCACTGACTCTGTTATTATCAAATTTCTTGAAAATAATATTTTGTCTCGTTTTGGTTGTCCTAGAAAGATCATTACTGACAATCCAGATGCCTTTCGGTCGAAGAAACTCATAGATTTATGCAACCGGTACCACATTGGCTTGGGGCATTCCACAGCCTACTACCCTCAAGGGAATGGGTTGGCGGAAAACTCAAACAAAACTTTGGTAAATATCATCAAGAAAACATTGCAGGAAAGCAAAAAATCATGGCATGATAAGTTGGTGTTTTCTCTATGGGCTGACAGACTGACCACCAAAAGGTCAATTGGTATGTCACCATACCAGCTGGTCTATGGTACAGAGGCTATTTTCCCCACTTCTTTAGGATTCCCTGTCATGAAGTTGCTACAAGATGTGCAAGCTGAGCCAAATGACTCACAGAGAAGAATCAATCAGATGATTCATTTGCAACAGACTAGAGAAGAAGTTTTCAACAAAACACAGTTCATCCAAGAAAACATCAAGAAGATCTTTGACAAATGGACCAAGGACGATGATTTTGAGCTGGGAGATTTGGTGTTGAGGTGGGATGCCAGGAATGAGGACAAGGGAAAGCATGGGAAATTTGACCATCTGTGGACAGGGCCATACATGATCCAAGCTTTCAGAGGAAACAATGCTTTCTTGTAAAACAACACCGATGGGTCAGATCTGCCAGGAGCACTTGTGAATGGCAGAATGCTGAAACATTATGTCCCACCTCAGTAAAAGAATTTAAGAACTCACTCTCCATTGTACATACCAGTTTAATTTTCATTTTTCACTTGAATTTTTTGAGTGAGGAACATTAGTCAGGCGGTTGAAGCCCGAAGAGAAGGCCCTAAGCTGCTGACCATTGTTTTTCCAATTTTCGAGAATAAGACCAATGAAGGCTACTAAGCAGATATGTTCAGAATGACAGGAACCAGGATTCTTGGCACTTAACAGGGCAAGTACCATCCCCAGGTGGAGCCACTGTTGTCACCCCATAAATTATGGGAATCAACTGTTGACTTGGATATTATCTGTATCTAGTGTTTTTATTGACAAATGATTTTTCATTCTGCAAATAATTTGAGAAAAGAAAAGAAAAAGAGAAAAGAAAAGAAAAGAAAAAGAAAAAGGAAAAAGAAAAGAAAAGAAAGAAAAAATAGTAAAAGAAAAGAGGGCATAAAAGAATTGAAAAGAAAAAGCCCCATGCAATAATAGTAACTTKGCCATACCTTTCAAGCATGGCCAAGTTCTTTTAAATTTTAATGTTGATAGGTTAGTGAATAARTCTGACCAGACTGTCTAATCCTGGTCAGATAGCCCTTAGGTAGATTAGTGAATAAATCTGACCAGACTGTCTAATCCTGGTCAGATAGCCCTTAGGTAGAGTAATTTATTAACCCAACAGTTTAATCTGGGTTAATTGTCCTAGGAAAATAGGTCAGCATGTATGGTTAGATGCTTCATTTGCTTCATTACCCATGAAACCAGATTGATGAAATGTTACCCCATGTCTCAAATGCCTAAGGATAGTTTGTTCGAAATCCCATGGGGGTGTCCTTTGAAATTTGGGGAAAAAAACCCTTAAAACGCACTTATCCTAAGTTTTTATCCCATCTCATGTGTTCTCCGCTCTCAGTTTATGCTCCCTGCACATTTTGACGGTCTAGATCGTGGTGCTCAGATCTACGACTTAGAAATCTTTCCGGACCCCCCCCCGACCATTCTTAT